>JASSUY010002679.1:0-14080 GCA_032466535.1 Forpus xanthops | reverse complement strand
ATAAATCACTACTGCTACCACCAGTAATAATACAAGAGAAAATGCAAGGAAAGAGAATACAACAGATCTTCACCTAACACCTAGCCACTCCACACAGTGCCCCCCATCACCTGGTACCAAGCTCGACTACACAGTGCACCCCATCACCTCATATCAAATCCCGGCCACGCCGTGGACCCCCCCTGCACCACCATCACCATCTTTTCCGGTCTCTGGCCCCGTCTCTCCCTCCCGGACATGACGTGCTATGGTATGGAATACCTCTTTGGTCAGCTCGAGTCAGGTGCCCTGTCTCTCCTTCTGCCCGGCTTCTTCCAGGCTTCCCTCCTCCTTGGCAGAGGATGAAACTCGGAAAGTCTTTGGTCAAACCAAAACATTCTAAGCCATAACTATAAACACTGGTGTTATTAGCACTGTTCCCAAGCCGAAAACCAAAACACAGTGCTACACCAGCTACTGTTTAAAGGGGAAAAATGACTGCTGCTGCTGAACCCATGACAAGAAATAAGAAAGTGTGGAGGAGAGGGTCATATTTGGATCAGTCTCTTCTTTCTTTATTCAGCACTGGCAATAGGGTTGTACCCAACAGCCAGTGTCCCATGCAATCAGATTCATACAAACACATTGACACTGTTTGGTTTCCCAGAGAGCTGGGAGCTCTGATGTAATGGCAATCATAATGAAAGTGGTAGGGGACACAGAGGGCAGTGTTTTTCATGCTCCCAGTAGTTATGCCTTACTCACAAGTGTAATTATACACAGTAAATATTCCATCAACCTATGTTTTATATTTAGATATGGATTTTTTCTTGAGACTATTAAAGCCATATACTTGTCCCTGACATCCCTGCCTATATATTTATGTATCTGTTAAATGTCCTTTGTTTTCCTTCTTTTGTTTACTTTTACTATCACTGTCTGGCTGCTGTTACTTGACCAGCTCTCCCAGAATAACACAAGCTCTTTCTTCTGTCGTTCCATCACTCAGCCTCACATTTCCAATTGATCGTATTAACTAAATTTTCCTCTTCTGTAAGCCTTTTCCCACACCACAGGTAGGAATTACACTGGTGTTCTTTTAGAGACTTATTTGTCAGGGGTTGACTGGTTCATTCTGCTATTTTAACAGCCCCAAATGTCATTGTAAGTTTGCACAATAATCAGCAGCAGTCTTGGCATAGGAAAAGTCAAAGTGCAGAATATGGTGTATGCTATAGCCTCATCCATCCTGTTCCTGCCTTGCCACCCAGAAACGGTAGGTGTCACAGTATGTGGGATTAATTCTGGTAGCTATGAGGAAACTATTTTGGTCTCTCAGAAGGGACTGAGGATGACCTAATCTATTCTTCCACAGTCCTTGTAACTATCTCTTGTCATTACTCAGTTAATCCTCTTTGCTTTCAAAAACTGAACATAGGTTCAGTACTTCAAACAACCGTAGAAAATATCAAAAAGCTCTAAAGGATAATGCACATCTGTTCCAATAGAAGCCTCTACAAGGTAATCATCTACATCTGAACAAGTAATCTAGACTTCCAATATAGTCAAAGACAAGCAGGCAAGAGGTTATTCGTCTCATAAAGGAGACAACTAAAATAGATCAGATGATTCACATCCTGAGTGTGCTTATTTCTCTTCAATGACTGCCTGAAGCTAGTCCAGACAGAGGTATCTACATTTCAGATGTTTAAAACTGGGCGAAAGAGTCCTTCCCAAAGTTGAATTTGGTCCTTATCACTGACTAATTACCTACATTTTAGATAAGTATTGTAAGTTTGGGGATGGGGTGTTATCATTTGCGTCATCTACTTTCTTGATAAAAGCTAACAGATCTTTACTAGCGACTAGAAGGAGATTACATTAAGCTAAGGAAATCACATGCTGGCTCTTACTCTAGGGTTTGCATCTTTTATTAATATTATTATTTAATTAATCATAATTATTAAACAGCAACAACTCAGGTTTCCTTTTATTAAGAGATTGCATCCAACCAGACAGAACTGTATGTTTCTGACTAAATACCTTTCCATGGGATTGAAGCATCCAGGAGGCAAAAATCTGCATATAATGTTTAATGTCAGCACTGGATATTCCTTTGTAACAGAGATGTGGTTGGCTATTTCATTAGCACACTTAATGTACTCTTATAATTCATGTATCTGCACTCACACTTGTGCTTGTCATCAAGTCTACACCAGTCAAATTCAAGACTTCTGGGGAGTTGGTTCCTCCAATCAGTCACATCTCGGTAGCATCTGTGTCAAAACTGTCACCATTTCATTTTATAAACAGTAAGAATATAATCAGCTGTGCAACTTCCTTTCTCCATTTCAAGGATTCCCATCACCAAGTAACAAGTTAACTGGAGAGTGCTTCTTGCATAGGTTTGCTTAGGGACTTTTCTGAATGTACTCACTAAATGAGAATGGCCTCTGTAACCCATTCTGATTTCCTAAAATAACGGCTCTTTATGAAGGACACAGTAAACTTCTCCTACAGTCAGAAGCCATATTTGGTGAGACAGCTGGTGATTTAGGCCCTGCTAGAGTACTTTGAAGTGCAAATGATGTGGTATGACACCATAGCTCAAGGAGACTTCCACAGGAAAAATGTAAGGATCCCTCCAAGGGCAGCTCAACAACAAGACCATTAAATCTAACATATTACAACTAGGTCATGGGGAATAAGGTCAGAGATGTAAGGTCTTTGTATTGTACAGTGACTGTGAATGAGAGATCTGCTGCTGAAGACAGTAGTAATAAAAAGCATATTATCAGAAACAGTTTGTTACACAAACTAGCTGACATATCTCAAGGGTCAGCATGGGTATTTCAAGCATGAAAAGTTGCTGAATGGACAGTACACTGATGACAAAGAACAAGATTGCAAATGATGCTTAATGATGGTTGACTAGAGTGTGCTGTCTTTATATATGGTTGGAGTTCTCAGTATGGAAGATCTACTGTCCTGGTTTTGTCTAGGATAGAGTTAGATTTTCTTCCTAGTAACTGGTACAGTGATGTGGTTTCCAGACTCCATTTAGTATGAGAATACTGATGATAACACACAGATTTTGATTGTTGCTCAGTAGTTCTTATTCGAAATCAAGAACTTCTCAGTCTCTCATACTTTGCCAGTGGGGAGGGGCCCGAGAAGCCAGACGGGAGCAGAGTCAGGACACCTGACCCAAACTAGCCAAAGGGGTATTCCATACAACATCACGTCATGACCAGTATATAAACAGTGGGGAGGTGGTTAAGAGCTGACAATTGCTGCTTGACAATGGGCTGGGTATCAGTCAGTGGATGGTACTCATTTGCATTGTGCATCACTTGGGGTATTGGGTTTTATTCCTTTCTCTTTCTTTTTCCTTTCATTGCAAATATTATTGGTTTTGTTGTCATTGCTATTATTCTATCTTACTTTATTTCAATTATTAAACTGTTCTCATCTCAAAACTCTAAGTTTTATCTCTTTCTGATTCTTCTCCTCATGGTACTTCAGTTGCTGGCTGGGGTTAAACCATGTCTGCGGAGAGGCATACTCATACCATAGTCAAAACAAGGAAAAAAATGCAAAGGGAAAATTAAAATAAAACAAGCCCTCCTGGTATCACTGTGGCCTATAAAACACCCCGATATCATTGTGCTTTCTCTGCAAATCAGGGGTCTTCCTTCAGAGCATCATAGAGGCAAATGAGGAGATAGAAAGGGTAGAGAAGCAGATCATGTTCTTGTTAGTTTAATGATTTATGTCTAGGTTTATTTGTCTTTGGTGTAATTAATTGCTTCCAATTTTCTGCTACTGCAAAGTCTGTTCTATATCGAAAAGATGCTTTTTTTTTTTAGGTGGGATCTATTGTCTTTGTACAAATCAACCCTGAAAATGTCTCATAGATTTTGTGCCTTACACGTTTTTGCTTGTATGGGACAGTCTATTAGAAACCAAATCACAGGAAGGAATCTGGGAGGGAAAGATACTGGAGCCCAGCCAGACTTTTTCAGAATCTTCTGATTTTGACTGTACTCCTAATTCCTGTGCAGCTATTCCACACTCCCTACTCCTTTTTCTAATCATTCCATATGCCAAAAGCACAATTACCCTGTATTCACTCACTAGATTACAAATGTGGGAAAGGGAAGAGGCACCTGACTGTATGGAGTCAGCTGGAGACTGGTCTTGACCCAGGGCATACCACACTGTGCTATCCCTCTCTTCACATAGGGAGATCTGTTATTGCTAAACTCTGAAGTCGAGGAGACAATCGTCAAGACTGGGAAGTCAGGTGAGAAACACACCGTGGCCTGTGTCAGCAATAGTGTGGCAGCAATAGGACCAGGGCAGGGATTGTGTCCCTGTACTGGGCACTGGTGAGGCCACACCTCGAATCCTGTGTTCAGTTCTGAGCTCCTCACTACAAGAGAGACATTGAGAGCAGGAGCAAAGCCAGACAAGGGCACTGGAGCTCGTGCAGGGCCTGAAGCACAGTGTGACAGTGAATGGCTGAGGGACCTGAAGGTTTCAGTCAGGAGAAGAGAAGGCTCAGGGGGCACCATATAACTCCCTACAACTGCCTGACAGGAGGATGGAGCAAGGTGGGGTCAGTCTCTACCCAAGTAACAAGCAATAGGGTAAGAGTTCAAACTAAACCAGGGGAGTTTAGATGGAAATGAGGAAGAAATTCTTTACTGTAAGGGTGGTGAGGCACTGGAATGGGTTGCCAGAGAAGTTGTGAATGCTCCATCCCTGGTGGT
Source organism: Forpus xanthops (assembly GCA_032466535.1). Classification (NCBI taxonomy): domain Eukaryota; kingdom Metazoa; phylum Chordata; class Aves; order Psittaciformes; family Psittacidae; genus Forpus; species Forpus xanthops. Next base: position 9,326 of record JASSUY010002679.1, on the reverse strand, counting down.
TTTCAAGGCTGGGTTGGACAGAGCCTTGGGTGTCATGGTTTAGTAGGAGGTGTCCCTGCCCATGGCAGGGGGTTGGAACTGGATGATCTTAAGATCCTTTCCAGCCCTAACTATTCTATGATTTTGTTTTTTGGTGGACAGGACAGAATTATTGGTGATATTGCCAAAAGGGATTTGTTTCAGAGATTTGTGACCCAGTAAACATAAAGAGATGAGTTTGCAAAGCTGCTCCTTCATTTGCCATCCACTGCTGAAAGAAGGGAAAAAGACTAATGTAACTGCACTGATTTCTGTTTTGCACATCTACTTTGACTGTGTTCTGAGATGAGGAATAAGCTCTGTTGCAGGTCACTTTGTCTGTTTATTCTGGAATTTTCTCAATATTTTACTGTTGCTCCTGGCTTTTCTGCTGACCTACATTTACCCTTGCTTTTATCCTTCTGATAGGCATGTAGCAACATTTCCCTGGATGCCCTGTCTCCATCACCAATCCAACCTTCCCTCAAGGTTCTGTTCATTCGCTCATTCTTTATCTGATAATATTAGCCATATAAATCCACCATGAATTGGGTATCGTTTCATTTTCTTTATATAAGGGGGATGTGTCTGTAATGTAACAGTAGTCTATGTCAGGTCTGATAGGAAAACCAGGACTCCTCTGTTTCACTCCCAAATGCATTATAGGCCAGATTCTGACCGGTAGAAAGATGCTCAAATGTAACTCAGGGTAAAAATCAGTCTGTAGGATAATCGTCGTGTCAGAGCCAACAATTTACTATCTAGTTTGTGGATAGCATGAAATTAAGCAGAACCACTATCCTAAACTTTAATAAAATCTATTGACATCCAAATTATGTATTACCCATATGTAGCCTATTATCCTTAGGCAAAAATGAGCAGAGGTTTGACAGCAACCTAATGAAGGGATGCAAAAGAAATAGGATTTAAATAAAAATCTTCAAAAGGACAGAAAATGTACCTGGTAGCCGAAGGGCTGGTTCTCCTCAAGGTCTTTCAAGAAAGTGCAATTCTAGGAGCAGGAAGAGAAGTTGAGCATGATGAGGAAGATTGAGGGGAAATGAATATGGGTGATTGTGAAGGATGAAGATTTTTGTTAGGAAATGGGTGTCAGGGCTATGGGAGATGATGATGTTAAAGCAGTCAGAGCACAAAATGAATCTGTGCAATGACACACTGGGATGGGGAGAAGGGAGAAAATTATCAACTTCCACAGTGGGGCTAGAGATGAAGTGCCTGAAGGGGATCAATGCTTCTGACGCGTAGGACAGGGCTAGTCCATTGGTTTAACAAAATCCTGTTTGGTAATTTTACCAGTTCTCACCAGAGTGAACCAGGGCAGCAATTGCTCTTTTGCCAGCCAGTTTGCTTTGTGTGAGTACATAAGAGCAGACTAGACAAGAAGAGACTACCTGGCCCCCACAGGAACGGTGGCAGTAACAAATACCCAGAGCTTGAGGACCTCGAAATCCCTTAAAAAAAAAGGACTCTAGTGCAAAGGAAAAGGTGTTAGGACCCCATCCTGAAAAGGCTTCACTGTCTCAAGGAATTTTTTTTTTCCTGCCTCTTTTATAACACAGCTCTTGCTGATCACTTCTTTCTTTCCTTCTAACTTATTTAAAAGTTAACAGTCATCAACATTACCCTCCTTAATCTAAAATGTATCAACATGTGTCAACATACTGGGATTTTATAATTCATTTTTAATGTGTAAATTGTTTTCAAGAGTTAAGGGTACTATGATGTTCATAAAAAGCATATTCTTTCTATCGCTGGAGAAATAGACCTAAATAATAAATTAAAGCCTTCCTACAGAAACATTAATCCTTTGCATACATTTGTTTTTAAAGCTCCCTTGTTTGTAAGCAGTGATAAAAAAAATATTTTACACATTTTTTTGATGGGGAGATGAGAAGAGTATAATAGGAAAGTAAAATTAAATTATATTTCATTACCGATGATAACCTGAATAAAACATGAGCATTATCAAGATTCACGAACTTCTGGCACCTTTACAGCAAACAGAGCAAATCTATATCCACTTAAAAGTCCAACAAGTTAAAAGGACCCCAAAATAATCATCTCTTTTTTCTTTAGCTGCAAACTAGATGAGCTGGCAGGGAACAAAAGAAAGCATTTCCTTTTGAATTTTTCATAAGGGCTGTGTTTCAAAAGCTTCGCATCACAGTCTTCATTACTTCATTTCATATCAGGGGACACCCCAATGCTGCACTTAAATATCTTAGAAGCCACACTGGGAAAAAGATTCCCTGGACACCCAATTTCAATCACTTACAGGCTTCATCACAACTGATCTAGATCAAGAGTAAGCAACACATGAGGACATGACTATCTGACAGATATATGATCTTTTGTTTGCTCTGAAAACAACTACATGAGGCAACATACCACAGTGCCAAAAGCTAGATAGCGCTCCTTTAACCATCCAGACACATCAGAACTTTGATGTGCCCTTCACTGTGCTTCCGATGAAGACAATCAATGGGCTGGAGCATCTGTCATACAAGAAGAAGCTGTGTAAGAAGGGAGTGCTCAGACAGAGAAGAGAAGGCTCAAAAGGGATCTTACCTATGGGTGTAAATACCTGATTGTGAAGTGTGGTTTTGCAATGAAAAAGGAGACACTCTTCTCAGTGATACCAATTGAAAGGACAGGAGGCAATTGAGCATAAATTGTGAGACAAGAAATTCTGTTTAAACATATGAAAACACCTTTTCACTGTGAGTATGACCAAGAACTGGAGCATTGTACTTAGAGATGTTGTGGAGTCTCAATCCTTGGAGATATTATAAAACTAAGTGAACATAGCCCTGAGCAGCATGTTGTATCTGACACTGCTTTGGGTGGGCTAGATTATCTCTAGAGGTCCCTTCCAATCTCACTGTGATGGAAGAGTAGCAAAGACTACAGCAGCTGTTCTCCTGTAAAGCATAGATCATTAGCAGAGAAGTTACTCTAGATGTGCCGTCATTCTGGAACATAAACCTTACTCACAGAGATCTGCTGGGCACAGTGCAGTGGTAGTGGTGAGATCTCTGCTATTTTACATGAGTTTCCACAGTAGTGCACTAGGATTGTAAAATCGTCAGCGCAGAGATGCTGCTTTGTTTTGTAGGCTTCACCTATTGTTTGGGGTCATCCAAGTACACATTGTGCTGCAATAAATAATGGACGACCAGTTGAGAGTCACAGAATGAGCAAGAGTCAGAGTAAATCTGGAACGTGCAATGTCCTTGCCAGAAGCTCTTTTAGGACAAAGCCAAAAAAAACTTCAGCAGAATTCAATTAAGGAAAACTTTTATTTTGTTGGAAGTTTTGCCTTAACGTTGAGTGTATATTTGAAACAAAAAACACCAGGTTTTCTTGTTGTGTTTAAGATATCCAAATATATACATTTCCTAAAAAGAAATAAAGACAAATAGACTCAAAATATGTTCTACTATTTTTTCAAGTCTTTAAAAAAGTGCCTAACACTGTAAAAGTGAACAGAAAAGATTGTTATTCCATCTTAGTCTTCCCAAACTGGATTTATATGAAAATTAGAGAGGTTCCAAATTAGTTTAAACAGCCTTAGGGAGTTGCTTCAGACTATGAGATTTTTCTCTTCTACCCTTCTACTTCCTCAGACAATCACAATGATGTCATTTCATGATGATGCTTCTCTGAGCCTTATTCCCCATGTTAGACACTGTCCCACATGACATCCTTATCTCTAAATTGGACATCAATTTGATAGGTGGACCACTCAGTGGATAAAGAATTGGCTGGATGGCCACATGCAAAGAGTTGTGCTCAATGGCTCAATGTCCAGGTGGAGACCAGTAATGAGTGGTGTCCCTCAGGGATTGGTGCTGGGTCTGGTCTTGTTCAACATCTTTGTTGGTGACATGGACAGTGGAATTGAATGCACCCTCAGCAAGTTTGGTGATGAAACCCAGCCGTGTGGTTCAGTTAATATGCTGGAGGGAAGGAATGCCATCCAGAGGGACCTTGACACGCTTGTGAGGTGGGCTGTTGCCAACCTTATGAAATTCAACCATGTCAAGTGCAAGGTCCTACACCCGGGTCGGAGCAATCCCAGGCACAGCTGCAGGTTGGGCAGAGAGGAGATTCAGAGCAGCCCTGAGCAGAAGGACTTGGTCAATGAAAATATGAAAATGAGCCAGCTTCAGTGTGTGCTTGCAGAACAGAAAGCCAACTGCATCCTGGGCTGCATCAAAAGGAACATGACCAGCAGGTTGAGGGAGGTGACCCTGCCCCTCTGCTCTTGTGAGACCTCACTTGGAATACTATGTGCAGTTCTGATGTCCTCAACATAAAAAGGACATGGAATTGTTGGAACAAGTCCAGAGGAGGGCCACAAGGATGATCAGGGGACTGGAGCACATCCCGTATGAAGACAGGATGAGAAAGTTGGGGCTGCTGAGCCTGGAGAAGAGAAGGCAGCATGGAGACTTCATAGCAGCCTTCCAGGGTCTGAAGGGGGCCTATAGGGATGCTGGGGAGGGTCTCTTCATGAGGGACCATAGTGATAGGACAAGGGGAAACAGGTTCAAACTTAAACAGGGGAAATTTAGGTTGGATACAGTGAAGAAATTCTTTATTGTGAAGGTGATGAGGAGCTGGAATGGGTTGCCCTGGGAAGCTGTGAATGCTCCACACTGGTGGTGTTCGAGGCCAGGTTGGACAGAGCTTTGGGTGGCATGGTTTAGTGGGACGTGTTCCTGCCCATGGCAGAGGGTTTGGAAGTAGACCTTAAGGTCCTTACAAACCCTAACTATTCTATGATTCTATGTGAGGTTTTCATGCCTGGGGGGCCACAGGTGATGGCTTGTGTGAGAAGCTGCCAGAAATTTCCTCCATGTTCAATAGAGCCAATGCCAGCTGGCTGCCAGGTGAAACCTGTAGCCAAGGCTGAGCCCATCAGTGGTGGTGGCAGCACTTGTGTGATAACAGGTTTAAAAACAGGGAAAAAAAATCCTGCTGCATCACAACAGCCAGAGAAAGGAGTGAGAATCTGTGAGAAGAACATCTCTGCAGACCCCAAGATCAGTGCAGAAGGAGAGTAGGATGAGCTCTAGGCATCAGGGCAGAGATTCCTCTACAGTCTATGGTGAGGCAGGCTGTGCCTCTACAGCCTGTGGGGGTCCATGGTGGAGCAGATACCCATACACACTCCAGGGAAGAGACCCATGCTGGAGCAGTTCATGAAGAACTGCAGCCTTGGGAATGACTCACACTGGAGCAGTTCATAGAGGGCTCTCTGCTATAGGAGGGACTCCACACTGGAGCAGGGAAGAGTTTGAGGAGTCCTCACCTATGGAGGGAGCGGCAAAATGTTATGAGCTGACCACAACTATCATTGTCCACCCTCTGTGCTGCTGGAGGGGAAGGAGGTAGAGAAATAAGGAGTAAAGCTGAGCTGGGAAAGAAGGGAGGTGTGGGGGGAAGGTGTTTTATTATTTGCTTTTATTTCTTGTTATTCTACTCTGAATTGATTGGTAACAAACTAATTTCCCAAGCCAAGTCTGTTTTGCCCTTGATAGTAATTGGTGGGTGATCTCTCCCTGTCCTTACCTCACCTCATGAGCCTTTCGTTATATTTTCTCTCCCCTGTCTCGTTAAAGAGGGGAGTGACAGAATGGGTTTGGTGGGCTCCTGGCAGAGAGCACCAAGCTCAACTCACCACATTTGTTATGAACATACAATGCACCTCTGTTGAAGTAAGGCCTTCTTTTTATTTATGTTTACAAGACTTAACACAGTGGTAACTTGACAAAGCAGTAAATGAGTTGTGAACATCAAAGAAAATGAGAAAAAGGATCAAAATTACCATAATTAAGAGATTTGGAAAACATGGGTAGGATCAGGCATTGGTGAGGCTGCATCTCAAATATTGTGTTCACTTTTGGACCCCTCACTTCAAAGAAGTCTCTGAAGTACTGGAACATGCTCAAAGAAGATCAACAAAGCTGATGAAGGGTCTGCAGCACGAGTGTGATAAGGAACGGCTGAGGAAACCAGGGTTGTTTAGCCTGAAGAAAAGAAGGCTCAGGGGAGACCTTATTGCTCTCTACAACTACCTGAAAGGAAGATGTAGTGAGATGGGGCTTAGCCTTTTCTCCAAAATAACAAATAGGACAAGGAAGAAATGTCCTCAGGTTGTGCCAGGGGAGCTTTAAATTGGATACTAGGAAAAATTTCTTCCTCAAAAGGGTTGTCAAGCATTGGAAGAGGCTCCCCACGGAAATGGTTGAGTCATCATCCCTGGAAGTATTTAAAATGTGTGTAGATGTGGCACTGAGTGACACGGTTTAGTGATGGACTTGGCTGTTGGACTTGGTGTTCTTAAAGTTATTTCCAACCTAAATGATTTTACAAAGACAGATCAGGAATCGCAAATTAGAAAACAGTGAGTAAAATTACTATTCAACAGTACAAGAAGAAAAACTAGGAAAGTACAAGTCTAAGAAAGATGACAAGAAACTGTACTGAAGCTTGCAATGAGGCCAAAAAATAGGTGAGTGCTTAGGTAGACATTATTCTCCATACTTTTGGGATATTACTTCACAATTAAGTGGGAAGAAAATAATGCCATCAAGACCTAAAAGCATATGTTTAAACCTTTGAGAGATAAATGAGCAATCAGAAAGATGGATAAAACTAAAAAATTGCATCTCTTCTAAATATGCAATACAGAGGGGAATAAGCAACAAGAAAATGAGAATGATTTAGAATATCACTTAAGAGTACAAGTTAATAGGATGAAATTAAGCTCAAGGTTGTATAAAATGTGGGTAATTCAAACAAATACCGATGAATTGATATTTTGAAGAACCATATTTCCAGAGGAATGGTGAAACCATGGGAAAATTTGCAGAACTTCAAAAACGTACAAGGAACTTTTTGTACTCTGTTTATTCATCCATAGTCTGTATTTATTAAAGTGCTCTGGCTGAAGAAACACGAGGCAAGCCATTCTTTCCTCATGTATCAGAAACAGGTACTACTGTAACCAGCATTAGGCTGCCAGGAGCAGATTTGCACTTAAGACATGCAGAGCAAAAGAGTGGATAGAAGCTATGGATTTAGGAAGTGACTGATTTCTGAACTAATGTGTGCTGAAGAATCTGCTAGGAATAATATAATCAGATATGTGGTCATGACCAGTGATAGGAGAAGGATCAGTAAATAGCAAATTTAACTCCAAGGATCAAGTAATAAAGATGTTAACTGTTTGGAAGTCTGGCCGGCTTTCCCAGGCAATGCATCAGAATAGGAATTTAAGAGGAGTTTTTGAGGGTTGATGATTTTGCATTATGCTCCTTTCTTCTTTTACTTGAGCATATAACATACAAATCCAAGTTATTTATTCCAGACAAATCTCTGTACATTTCAAAACATAAACTTAGCATTTTCTCTAACAAAAAAAAACAACTAAAGAACTGAAAGCAGAGTGACTGAAATATCTCTTCCTATACCACCATTTCTAATCTGGCCACATTTACAATGTCGTAATAGTAGGAACATTTAACAGTGCTCACAGATCCCTTGAGTGTTCTGATCCTCCCCTTCCATCATTCATATCTCCACACAGGTACTCTGGTAGCACAAAATAGTCACTGACTTTGTCTATTTTGTTGGAAAACTTGTATGAAGAAATGAGTTTTGTACTAGAACACTGCTCTGAATTTTGACATTTGACTGTTCTACGCTCTGTGTTTCTGCTCTCACATTTATATTTGGCTAATGATCTGTTTTCTGCCAGTGTTGGTTTCTAGAGAAGAATAGCAACATGGGTTGCCTCTGTAATTTATTGAAACAGTGGAGGAGATCATAGAATCATAGAATAGTTAGGGTTGGAAAGGACCTTAAGATCACCTAGTTCAAAACCACCTGCCATGGTCAGGGACACCTCTCACTAAAACATGTCACCCAAGTCTATGTCCAACCTGGTCTTGAACATAGAGATTGTGGCTTGGAAGATATTTGTGGTCAAGAGCTTATGTACTGTCCTCCATTTGGGATTTCTCTTCTAGGAGGCTACAAAGGATGAGTAACTGGAGCAGGATAAGCAATAGTAACTCATAGAGTAGGAAAGGCAAATTTCAACTGTCCTTTCACAACTGCTTAAATTTCAACCACTGATTTAATTTGACCACTGATTTCAATTTGATCTCCAGGTCAGGAGCCAATATTTTGAGAAGGATCAAGAGCAAGAAGAGCATTTGGGGGTGGGAAAACAAAACTACATGGATTATGATATACTCACCGCATGCATTTGACCCTACAAGTTTTTATCATTCAGATTTTCCTATAAGATGCTTCCTTACAACGTATTTATGACCCTTGTAACTTAATTGCTACCTGGTAAATGATGATCATACATGATTAGTGTTAAAGATTGGGTCGCTTATCAATAGCAAGATGATATGAAGGCAATGAATTGTTTTGGGCGTATTAGTGACCTAATGTGTTGATCCCAATTCATTTCCAAAGTCAAAGTAGAAACCACACAAGTGTTAGTAGAAGTCCGCCTGCTGCATGGCAAAGTGGAGAGACTAATGATGAATTTTAACTGTTTTCTCATCCTTGCCCTGGCCAAAGTTGGAGACTTATTGGCAGGCACACATCAAAAAGCTTCTATTGCTGTTGCTTGCTACATCTGATTTTGTAAGAGGAACTTCATTATTAAAGGTTGTCAGTTTGAAACCTATAATGAGCATGATACTAATTTCAAAAGGAAATCTACCAAAAAAGTAAGGCAGACTAAACTTTGCATTTTTACAAGCAGAACTGTTGATCTCCCAAGATAGTGTTCCCAGCCCACACACTCTTCACACTACCACGTGCTATTGCTCCTTCTATCATTTTTCTCAATCTTTCTCATTCCATTTCCTTGGCAGAAATTCCACTGTGGGTGCTAGCAATAGACTTGCCTTGATGCTGCTCATCACAATTCCCTGTGACAGCTTAATGTCTCATTATTAACATTAATAATAAACATGTGTTTCCCTGAAAATGCAATGTGAGAATCAAATATATATATGGGACTTCACACTGCATTTATTTTAATATGTAATGGGTGGTATAAATGAAGATTCAAAGTGGTCTAACTGAAGGACACAATTGACATGCAGAACCAGGTTTGATAGAGAGCTGTGACATAGTGTCATGGGTTCAGCAGCAGCAGTCATTTTTTTCTTTTTCGTAGTAGCTGGTGCAGCACTGTGTTTTTTGATTTTCGGCTTGGGAACAGTGCTGATAACACCAGTGTTTATAGTTAT
>JASSUY010002678.1:0-21047 GCA_032466535.1 Forpus xanthops | reverse complement strand
CAGGGGGGTTGGAACTAGATGATCTTAAGGTCCTTTCCAACCCTAACTATTCTATGATTCTATGATTCTATGTTACTAATGAAAATCAAGTTGCTCTGCTTTGTAAACATGCTTTCTTCTACCTTGTGTTAACCTCATATTGGCTTATTCAATAAAAGGTTGGATTTTGGTCACCGTTAGAATTCCCTGTAAAGAATAAGGCTGCAGCACAACAGTGGGTTTTTAAGCCTCAAGATACCAAGTTTTCCATCAAGGAAATCTGAGGTGAACTGTGCATTCACAAGAGATTGACTTATGTGTAAACAGTTTGAAATAATTTCGTACGCACAGAAGCCTTATTTACCGTGAGATTTTTCATAATGAAACCTCAACTCCCATGCTTTTGGAGTGTGAAAACTCCCTGCCTCCTGTGAAAAAACAGATCTTCAAGTATAAGCAGCTGTCAAGAGCCTTCTATGTTCATTTTCCTTCAGGCTGAGGAACCAGATGGCTTAGATCTACTTACGTATAAAAGTCTCAATTCCTTGCTGCTTATTACTTTTTAGGTTTAGTGCTTACAAGCATAACATGAGAAAACTAATACCAATAACTAGTACTGAAATGAGCAAGGCTTGAGATTACTTTGCAGCTTGTGGAAAGATTCCCACTCTTGTACTGCTAAAAAAAATAATTGGACTTTTCATTAATTATAAAACATATCCATAGCACAGCTCTTCTTTTAAACTACCATGACAATAAAATAAAATGCTGTTTAGGACAAATAATAGCATAACAGTGGATTTTTAAATTTTCTATTGTGAAAGTACTGAAAGAGAGAATATAAATGTAAACTGTAATTCAGTGGACAGATTTGCCATGTGGTAAGATTTTAGTGCCACCGTTAACTGAGTCCACCACACCACATTGCTTTTCAGCAATGGAAATAACCTACTTGTATGGACAGATTAAAAAACAACACTAACTGATGTCAGAATTAGTTTCAGTCTATGTTATCTGTACTTTTATCAAATCTTCTGAGAAAACTATCCTTGCAAATATTTTCTGTCATGAGTGTTAGGTACAGACAGATGCTTTCAAGCAGTGGTGGAGTATTTAAATTCTATAATGTTAAGTGGTTTTGTTCTGGTTATAGCCTTTGATGGTTCATTGCTTTCTCTCACCTAGCTAATAGATCAGCTTCTCAGCAGCTTCTCAGAGGACTGCCTGGGCTCTGACCCTCTCATTTCCCTTTCTTTTTTGCGGGCATATTCTGCAGGACCAGAAGCAAAAGGCATATTCAATCTGTAACTTGCCATGTCACAGTACCAGATCTATAGAAAAGTATCAACTGTACCTATGCATATTGTGGAAACTACTGACATCCTGGAGCAGATTGTATTCTACATAGCAACTTTTATATCCCACTACAACACTAAATTTCCGTAATATGTGCCCCCTGCAAACATCTGGCTGCAAAACAAGAGAGCTAGCCAATATCCATTACATCTAACTGAGCAGAACGAGATACCTCTGAACTTTTCTTGGCCTGTAAGAAACTGAAATGCTTCTGCAAAGGCTTTGACCTTGCAGCCCTAATGAGTTATACAGAAAAATTTCATTGACCCCAGTGGAGCATTATCAAACTCTTGATAAAATCATAGCTTTCCTTTTTTTCTTTTAAAGTGCCTCTGTTCTAAATACTATCTTGGAATACATCTGCCACTCTACATATTGAACCTTACTTGTAGTATTTCTTAAGCCTCAAAGCTGGCAATCACCAGAACATACCAGAACACCTTCAACATTTTCAAGGTTAAAAATACGATACTGCTAGCTACTGCTAGCTTAAGAGAGAGTTGACCCCAAAATCAATGCTTACTTCAGATACATCAGGAAAAGAATCAGTTACAATGTTTAATTTTCTCCAAATCAAAAGGACTATGAAGTACATCAATTCTATTCAAAAAATAAAAATAAAAATATAACTTACTAATGTCTTACCTGTCTTTTATTTGTAGTAAGAATGTTATATAATGGAAAACTTAAAATATATCTTGTAAGATGCATTTTGGATATACGTATTTGGATATATCTTGGATATATATATTAAGATATATGGATAACTTACACACAAGGCTTTTTTACAGGGAGAACAAAGAAAGTGTTTTCTGCTCCAAAAGGCAAGACACTGAACAGGAAAATCCTACAGCATATTCAGCATGCAACAAACATTAACAAATAGCTTGCAGATTCATGCATTTAGTTAATTGGAGAAATGTTGGATACTCAATACTAGGTAATTTTTTCACACAACTTTTATAATAGCTTTGCATGCATGATCAAGATGAGAAGGAACACACTGAAATATTTTGTTTAAAAATAATCTTTTCTGGAGAAGGGGAAGGACTGAAAATTCTTGAATAATTAAATATAAAAAAAAAAAAATGGTCATCATTTTCTGAATCTTACAAACTTTTTCAGGGCTTTTTTCCATAACTTAAAAGACACTAAATTAAGGATTAATCTGAATTAAAACACATGCGTCTTATCGAGTTTCATAAATCTATTAAACAGGAATTTTAAGTATGTCCCTTCCAACCCAAACCATTCTGTGATCCTGAGGAAAGCCAGCCCACTGGCATTTCTGTTTTGACACCAGAGTGAGACATAAACTACAGAGAATTAGGTTATTTAGTTGTATATTTCAGAATCTTGAAAGAGTGTTGGTTTGGCTGGAGAAAAAAAGATGAGTGTTCCAGGCATAAGTAGATCTTATATTACAGGAAGTGTCCCATGCATCTGTGTTCATCCCAAAGTTTCTTCTGTATAATGCATCTGCCTCGTTAATACAAAGTCAGCCCTGGGAATGCCTAGAGATGCTGGAAATAAGCTCAGTTCCATTTCATTCAGAGGAAGAAAATAAGAAGGGAGAAGCCTTTAGAAAACCTACTGTTGTGGAAAGGGACAAGAAAAGTACAAATACCTTAAATTTGGAACTAGGTGATCTTAAAGTCCTTTCTAACCCTAGCCAATCTATGATTCTGTGAAATTTAGCCTACTACATGGAGAAAGAATTGAATCCAGAAATTGGTTTACCATTCACAGGACACATTCTGAGCTTGTGCCCTTAACAAATATTGGTCTTTCCCTGCAGAAAAATGACAAACAACCACCAGAATAAACGGGTGTTTTCTTCCATCAGATTTCCTTCCTGGTTTTGATGTGCTTTGATTTGATTGTTCCCCTACATAGATAGAGTTCAAGGATATTTTCAGTTTCATGATCTCAGAGATCTGTGACAGATGAACAGAGCTAGCTCCAGGATAGATACTTCTGCTCCCACAGTCTGAACAATTGGAGTAAGTAGTATTTTTCAAACTGTGTGTCAAAACCCCTCAGGGAAAGCAGATTTCAAATGGCATTGTGAAGGATTAGGGAAAAAATGTAAGTTGAAATAAAATAAATAGAAAATTGGAAAAAATTGAAAGCATCGGCTCGAGTCCACTGGACCAGGGCAAGGAGCCGGAGGGTGAAGAGTGTTGCAGTTTCTCAGTTGTAGATGTCTCCCTGAGCCAGGAGTTTATGTTTTTTTACCTGCTTGGATTTGTCCTCGTTTTTTCTCTAGGTCAAGGGGCTAAGTGTGCATTGTGATAGCAAGAAATTACACTGATTCTGATTGTGCTGTGTTAAAATGAGTGGTGTCTTGACTCTAAATCCTGCAGGTTGGCAGGAAGACAGCTGAACCTAGACTTTTGGAAACTGTGGGAAATCCTGGTGTAAAGGGAACCAGAGATGTGACCAATAGGGCAGTACCAAAGACAGTGTTTTGGTTTCTGTGAATGCAGAAGAGGACAGAGGCTCAGTCTTCTGCTCTCCCTTGACTTTCACAGCCCCTTTTCCTGTGTGTGTTTGGACAGTCACAGCACTTACCTGCTTAGCCTTGCAGGCTCTCTATCAACTGCAGAGGAACGCTGAGCTTTGAGGTAATCAAGTCCAGCATTTTTGTCAATGTTAGGCACTGTTTGAGGTTGAGGTTTTCAACTTGGTTAGAAAACCACAAAAACTAGAAGAGAAATAAATCAGCAAAAACTGAAAACAGAAAATCAGGCCTATGAGCGAATTCATCTTGGCAGAGGGGGAACAGAATTTATGAGTTTGAAGTTATGCTTTTTACCCATTTCTAACAATTTCATTTCAAGATTCATAACTCATATGGGCTTTGATGAATGATATAAAGAGGCAAAGCTTGAGCATGGAAATTTTGGCCTAATGTCACTTGTTGGCAGAGTTTAAATCAAATCCTTTGAACCTTTCTGAATAGTTAGAAATTGAAACAAACAAACAAATATAGTTCTTTCAATTTTATCTCTCAGTTACAAAGCATTAAAAGAAAAAAAACGATTGAAACTCAAATTTCTGACTAGAGTAAATGTGAACTATTCAGCATACCAAAAAAGGGGGAAAAAAAGTGGAAAAAAAAAACCAGAAATTTTGAGGAGTTTTTAGCAGTTTGAACTTAATACTGAAATACCGAATCAAATTTCTACCTAATTCTATTAAATTCATTGCGTCACTCTAGAAAGAGACACTATATCTAGTTTCCCTGACACAGCAGTCAGTGGCTAAACACTGGAATAAGTTCAGACTGAAAGCAATTTTAAAAGTGAAGTTCATTTGTCTTATAAAATACAAAGTTCAGTTTTTATAATTCAAATAGCTGTAGACAATGCTGATGCCTTTTGCTTTCTGCAGGCCAGAAACAGATACAAAAGATTCTGTGAGCTAACTCTATTAATCATAACTTTGAAAGAAATTAAAATCCTGCACATGAATAGTCTACGCCCTTCCCTTCATTTGTTCTTTTGACAATTGTTTTTCTTGAGAAACCATATCTAAAGCTCTGATTATTCACATTCCCATTGACAAAGTGGGTCTGAGATTTCAAAATGGCCAGTGGCTTCTATTGTTTTCTGACAGCCCATATACCATTTCACAAGGCATCAAACAAAGGTCCCAAGAGCCCTCTGCCCACAAAGCCGTAAGTTAAATGTTCTTGACTCTGAAATATATAAAACAGTTGAAGGACTGCTGAAAAAATAGTATCAAAATGCTTTGAGGAATACCCTGTATACTCTTCCTCCTAACAAACAATCATAGTGAAACAGAGCTGTGTTTAGAGGCCACCCACATGTAAGTTGACTGGTTTCTCCACCAACTTATCATTGAAAACATATGCATTAGTCAAACACACCAGATGCTCCAAGTATCATTATGCTATGATCTGAACATAAAAATTGTGACTAAGGAAAGCTCTGGTTTACAATAAAGGGAAAGAAAGATACTCAGCCCCAGAAAGCTGCCTGCAAATCCCTCCATAGTGCATAAAATCATGATTAACCCTTTAGTAACATTTCTGTCGTGTGAAGAAGCAGTTTTCCTAAGAGCTTGAGAGCCCCTATGTCACAATGTTGTCCCCTCATTTATTAAAATCACCTGCAATATCATCTCTTTTATTAAAAATAGCTTATTATGAAGCTAAGGCTTTGCCAAGTGCCTTCAGGCTATCTTCAGCCGATTTTGAAGTGATTTCTAAAGTAAGATATATGGGAGAACATGACATATGAGGCACATACCCAGTTGTGGTGCAACTAAAGGAGTTTACTGAGTCAGCTTACAGGCTTTTATAGTACTCTGCCCAGTGGTTAGTAGCAGTTAGCTCCTTCGGTACTTTTCCATCACAAAACAATGTTCCTTCTCCACATGCACACTATGCGCTTCTCCAGACAATGACCCTACTGATCATGCGCCCTTTCAGCCAATAGTATTACTGTCCACGTGTCTTTGCTTAAACAACTATTTTTAACCAGATATATAAGCATGTTTCTCTGCTACTTCTTGCTACGGTGTTAATTCCTGTTCTTGAACACACATTCTTTGCTCCCTTGGCCCACAGCAGAAATCTTCCAAAGCCATAAAAACGTATAAATGCATGCAAGCAGCACCTTCTTTATCCCAGCTCAGCACTGAGGGAGAGTGCTCAGACCTTTGTACTTGGCACATTCCCCAGAGAGGCCAGGAAGTATTAGTCCGGACACCACTAGCAGGTTATAGGAGCCAGATGTCCTCTGGACCCCGTCCTGACATGCCATGACCTCCACTGAGCACTGTGCATGCAACTGCAGTTGAGCATGCTATGTAAAATGGGATTTTTAGTCATCCTATTTCAGCAAAATCATTTTTATACACTGAAAAATTATCATTATGCAATTTAGATGCATTAACTTTTGGCTATATCTTCAATGCCTCTGGAAGGGGATGGTTAGTGTGGTATATATGAAAGCACTATTGAATACATTATAGATGGCCCTTGGCAGGTACAGCACATACACAGGATGAATTTTTATTTTGAAGCTAAGAACAATGAGGAAATTTCTCATTTGCCCAAAGGTGATCATGTCAAAGGACATCATATTGGGTAGCTTCAAATATCCATCACACATTATCAGACACTATTTTGCTGTACTTGCACACCAGCAATTGAAATGACAGAAAGACTCGTTGCAAAAATGGGAACATTCTGAAATTATCTGAGTGTGAGCAGGTGTCCTTAAGTGTAATTAGCACTTCACAGCCCTTTTATTCCTTTAGAATTATCCATTTATAATGGTTTACAGCTGCTGAATAGATCTCCCTACATCTGCCATGCCTTTCAACCCCAAATCATTCTCAATTCTGTGAACCAGCTTTATAATTCAGAATATACAAATTCAAGCAAGAGAATGTGTATTTGAAATATTTCTTAGCATTATTCTTTTCCTCTAACATGCTAGCTGCCAAGTTAAGAGTTTTCTAATGGTTTCTACTTGTTGCATTCCATAAATGATCAGGAAGACATTTCACATCCCATTTTCCCCAACATTCTTTATAACCTATTTTGAAACTGAGCAGTCAAAGCATCATGTAGCAGATATGGTTGAATATTTAAGGTCTTAAAGAGTGGGAGGAACAAAACCAAAGTGATAAACCAGGTCTATGGTCAAACTTTATTTTTCCATCTATACAGTTCTTTTTTCCATACCAACCTTCATGTAAAAAGAAACAGGGTTCATATTTTAAAACATTTTAAATGTGAGATATGGGCTTCTGGATTCTTCTCCTGAACTCAACTCAGATAAGCCTAAAATGTATTGTCAAGCTAAGAGTCAAACCTCAATTCCACTTTCTAAAGCTCCAGATAAAGTGCTTCCATTTAAATCTGTTCATTATGATGCCTTTAAAACCAGAGAGTTCTGCTCTACCACAGGATGGGTTAGCAGTGAGATTAAAATAAAATATAAAGGACCATGTTTTCCAGTAAATATTACAGCGGAAAACTAAGATTTAGAATGCTACAGTAATGAGTTACCAGAGTTACTAAAAATAAATATGAAAACAAAAATTACCAGAATGAGCAAATGTGTTTATCAGACTTCTGTCAATATTGCTATTGCTGAAAGTAGAAATGTTACTTTGGCTCAATTTCTTCACTTCAAAATTCTTTGTTACTAAGTATAGCGGATTGGTGAACAAGATGCTGAAGACTTGGCTCTTTTCTCTGTACTGTGACCAAAGCTGTCGGGGAATTCAGAGCAAACCCTGTTGCTGCCACAGCAGCATGTGGTGTCAAGCTGAACCTGCTGGGCTTGAGAAACAGAAAGCAGATTGCAAGTGTGTTAGGTTCCATTGACAAAACTGTGTAAAGCTGGTTTCATTAGCCTATGTAAAATATAGATTTTATTCTGATACTGCAAGTTCCTTGTGAGAAGATACCCTATTCATCACTCTGATTGTTAAACCTTGAGCTCCACAAAAGAAAACAACTGTAACCCAGCCTATAAAAGAGATGGAAAATCATGTACTACTTTTAAGTAGCTTTCGAGCAGTGTGTTGGTGCATGTTAGTAACTCAGTAAGACATTAAACAAGCTTGCTCCTGGGCTTGACTTCCTTATGGTAGCATTTAAAAGGAATTAAGAGCTTTTTATATGCAGAAAAGTCTAAAGTGTATGCTAAAATAACCTCTCAAAAATTATATAAATTTAGAAAAGGTTGATAGAGTAAAACAGTTTTGTCAACAATGTATTTATAAAGGTATTTGTTGTTATTAGAAAACATGAGAGCTATTACAAATGTTTATAAAAGAATAAATTAATGAATTGTAGCAATTACACAGCATTTTACATCTTTACAGTGTCATGCAGAAATTTAGCATACAAATATTTTTCATTATTAGACTTTTATGGTTTATCTAGATGCTTTTTCTCCCATGCTTGTGGCAAACCTTCCAACTGGCTATGCCTTCCCAATTGGCTATGCCCTTCAACTCAATTCACCTTCTCTAGCTGTTCCTCACACTAACCCACACTCTCATTCAACACTTTGCTGTTGCATCAGTGTATGAATTCAAAGCACATGCTGTAATGGAATCTCCCACAAAAATTCTCAGGATGACAAAAGGGTAAAGTTTCCTGGGAATTCTGTAGCTTTGTAGCAGAAAATACTGATTCATTGAATAAAAAAATTTTCAGAGCATACAAATAAAATGGGAAAGGTTAAAAGAATATGAAGTTTCTCTGCAAAGCAAAGCAAGGAAGCTCAAAATCCTGAAAATTATGAACTGATATAAGGCTGCAAACCATTAAACTTTCTTTGGAGAAATAAAACCCTCAAACCTCTCCTACTAATGCCCAGATTATGCTGATTTTCTCTTCAAAATTTCTTTCAGACTTAAACTTTGTGTTCATGGTATGCAGGAAACAGCTTTTTACTTCACATCTTCTGAAGTATTCCTTTAACATGAGAAGGTATCTACTGACAATAAAGAAAAATTACATTGTTTAGCTTTTATTTACAACAGGTATTCTCTTGGGTAGACAAATACTACAGCTACATTCACACAAGTAATACTTGTTTATGTGAATGGAATTTTCCTAGGAGTCCCTGGGCAAGATGCAAGCTAGTGAACACATACTGCTTGGATACTTTTTGTTCCAAAGCACTTTTGCAGAGTGATCAGAAAATCATGGCTGTATAAAATCATATTCTAGAAAAGATAAGCCTTGCATTGTCTGTGGTTTTAATCTCTTAAATGTAACAGTACTTGTTTTAAAACTCTTTTATGTGAAAAATCATTAGATGTTGAAAAGCCAACAAGCCTCAGTGAACCCTTGATTTAGACTACGCACGAGGCATCTGAATTAGACTACACATGGGATTGTTCTATGTCAGCAAAGCAAAAAACATTATAAACTGGGAGGAAAGATCAATGAAGCTCTAAACTGTGCTCAAGACAGAATAGACCTCCTACAAAACTAATTTGACTAAAGAAGTAGGAAACCTAGTAAGGGATCACCATAATCAAACTTAGCCAAATAAGCAGTTCTCTTTGGTAGCCTTTTGTTTTTTCCAGTGCGAATCCCATGTGAGTACAAATGAAAACATTGGACAGTTGTGGCATACTCCTTTACCTAGGCTCTAGAAGTTCAAACAGAAATCCTGTTAAGAATATAGAATGAACAATGAAATGCAGACAGCAGAGATGTTCATGCTCTGTGGAAAAGATCATACATATTCTGTAAGTCTCTCTGCAATTTAGGTAGTTTCACTGTGCCCTCTGAATTTGTTGCTGTGGAAGTAGCTCCAAATTTATCTATTAGCTGACTTGGTATCAAAGGATTAAAATAACCTATTCTACATCAGAACTTCTTTGCATACAGCCTATGTAGGCCTATCCACATCTGAAATACAAAAGAAAAAAACACCCACAAACCTCTGCAAATTGAAACATTAAGAGAGCCATAATTCTACATAATTTCTCTCTTTTTTTTTTACTTATTTTTGGTCTTCAGACAACTTTGGAAAGTCATGAAATATAAACTAAAATTATCTACAAGCTTGAATTTGACACAATATTATAAGCAAAAATTACAATAGCAAATTCATTCTATTATATGCAACATCAAGATTCCTGTTAAGTGTAATGGGATTATGTCAAAGAATCTGGAAAAAATATCCAACTTTTTCAATTTTGAATTACTCACATGTAAATCTAGATCAGTCTCACATGGAGCTCTATATAGATTGATCCTTCTTGAATCTATAAAAAGTAGACTGTAAGACTAGATTTCTCAGCTACATAGGACTGCAAAACCTTTCCTGAGAATCCTCTGCTAGACACCTTACCTCTCTCACCTTTTTTACATGTTTGATCGATCAGTTTGCCTTTGGTGACTCAAACGCTACAAATCTTGTGTATACTTATAAAAGCAGAAGTGGTTTGGAATAGATAAAAATATCTTTGCACAGCTACAACAGCACACAAGTTTTTTTAAAACAGTGGTAGATATTATTTACTTTACATATAAAGGCTTATCTCCCTTCCTTTCCCCATCTCTGACCCAAAACCACACTTGTATTAGTCAACTGATTTGCCAGTTTAAATAAGAATAACACAAACCAATTCTCTGCAGTCAGTAAAGGCAAACATCATCAAAACCATCATCTTTTTATCTTATACAAAATGAAGAAGCCTGTGCCATTACTGCAAAGTACCCAAATTCATAATTGTCAGATAATTTTGTGTCCTACTTCTAGCCAAAAGGCATCTACTTACTGCAGTTCAAGTGAATTTGTTCTGCCTGTCTGCTGCTACATCTTCCAGTTAAATTGTGTTTTCACTTCTTTGAAGAACTCTGCTGATTTCAGGTGCTAAAATGAGGAGGGCTTATTCATCCTAGAGAGACAAGACTACCAGGACGATAATAAAAGAGACTAAAAAAGGTTAAATGCAATCAGAGTGAAGGGGGAGGGACGAGGGAGGAAGACTAGAAAATAAAGAATGACAGAAAACCAGACAAGAACTACAGGACTGAAACAGAGATCCAGCTCTCTTCACATAACCAGTTAGCCTATGCTTTTCTGATATAACCCCTGCAGTAGTTCTCTTTCATGTGCCAGCTACCTAAGTCCTAATACCTTAACAATTCCAAGATTCCCAAGTATGATCTTAGGCGCAAACACTTGAAAGGGGTGGGAGAAGAAATTACTATCAGATCAAAGAAGTACAGAACCTGCATCTCTAAGGTGATGGGATATGTTTTACTGAATACCAGAATGTGCTCACAGAAAACAGAAAGGGCTCACAGAAAATGGCATATACTTTCATCAGCATCTACTTGTTTTAGTTCTAGGCATACTAGATTGCATTTACTAACCTTTGAAGTTTGCTTAGGTAGATAATATTATTGACAAGCTGAATAAATATCTACTTAATTAAATGAGAAATATGAGAACAAGTCTGAGTTGATATGGCTGTGGCTGGATTTCTCTTTCAGAGTGAGTGCTATAAGCTGAATTAATAATTTATATCTGTACTATTCACCATCAAATACATCAGATCTCTTTAATGCTTCTTAAGTAAAAAAAGTCTCCCTGTCAATTCCTTTCACAAGGCCATCTAAAATCTTATTTTGAGAATTTGAACAATAACCAAGTTCTTCACAAACTCTTTAAAAGTGATAACTTTCAAGAGTTTCACTATTTTCTTCTCCCTCCCCCTTAGTATTAAAACAGTAAGATTTTAAAAAATTAATCATATAACCAAATACTGGAATTAAGATCCTTTCACAATTCCCATCCTGACTCTAAACTGCATTTAGCTACACATGAGCAAAAAGAAAATACCAGCATGACAGGTATGCTGTGGCAATGAATATTGTAAAATGATAGATCTAGAAAAATCAAAAAAATCTGTAAAGCCAAAAAAGAAAGACAACACTTCCCTCTAAACACACCAAAAGTAAAATAAAAAAACCCCAAATCTCAGCACAGCTGATCCTTAAAGGACACCAAGAGAGGAAAACACCAGAAATTTTATTCTGCTAAATGACAATGTATTTTATTCACTGGTACACTGTCATGTTTCAAAGAATTACATATATGTAAAACCAAAACTAAAAGCAGGAAACAAAACAGTTTTTAAAAGAGCTGTAACAGCCAGAGAAGGAACTATTCCCTACTCTTTTTGCCATATACCTGCTAAACTCAATATTTTTCAAATAGCATGATTTTTCAAATATATTTAAACATTCACCAAAGTCCTCTCTGAACACTCTGCTCTCTAGGAGAGATAGAGATTTGACTATCCCCTAGAAAAACAGTCCTGTAAATTGCTGAGGGCACTCACTGTTCACTAATTCCATGCATCTGACAAAACAAGGTATTTAAAGTGAGATAAGTTGTGTACATTAGTTTAATCATGTCCTAAAGGCAGAAATGACAAAGAAATAAGATTTAATATTTTTTTTTTCTAAGAAAATTTCAAAGTAAGGCCAAGACCTTCATAAAATGGAATTTTAAGCCCCTACTGAAAATATATCTACTGTCTAAAAAGAAAATAACATAAATGAAGAAATAACTACAGAGTGTTTATTGATACCAATAAATATGCTTTAACAGTTAATCTGCTTGAAAGGCTGTAAGGACAGTGATAATAACAAGAGCAGCTCTCCATACATATTAACTCTTGGGATAATAGTACAAATTCAGTCGATAAATGTTAACCCTTAACTTGCTATTGTCTGCACCCAAAGAAGAGATAATTATACCTGTAAGTATCTAAAGTAACCATTTTAACTGGGGTAGTGCTTCAGATTCATGCTGGTGATTTTCTTTCTTTTTTTTTAGGATTTTTTTTATCAGCCCCTCTTTTTGTACCTAATAACAGATGTATCAATGTCCGCTGCAAGCAACAAGTATGTCACTGCAATTGGTCTGAGAATAAAAGGGAAATACTTTGACTTAATTTCAAACTGTGCCATTGATCCTGAGATACTGTTCACTCCCTGCCCTTGCAAAGTCCCCATCACATGTTCTTGAGAGCAGCCAACACCATTTCATGGTTTGGTTACCTTACTAAGGGCTTTCAATCACCAATAGATGAAGATACAAATGCAAATACACAGTTCTGCCAACTCTTCAAAAACTGTTTTGTAAATCAGAAGGAAAATCAGGAGTGACCTCCTCATATTCAAAGCATATAAGTAAGAAGAAGAGACTAATAAACAAACATTCATGTGTATAGATTACTATTGACTGAGAATGCACAGATTAGTAGGCAGTTTAGCTAACCAAATCAAAGCCTAAGTTTACAGCCATGTAAAGCATTAAAACCAATGAGCTATTCAACTCAGTTGATTCCGTTGTCTTCATATTCTTATCAACTTCAATACTTCTCTAGCCAAAGAACTCAAATATTACTCCCCCTTCCTTATTGCTGCAAGGGTTACTGCTTGTCTGGCTAACATACATCAGCAGAACAGATAAAATGAGATTTGTATCAGAGTCAAAATTAATTCTGAGTCTTGATCATTGAGGTGTTGAGAACAACTCAATGGTCTCAGTGTGTTTTGATTCCATAAATGTCATAATATAGCCTAAATGGCAACAGTTCAATCCTAAATTGCTATTGAAAGCAGCTACAGAATAAAAAGCTTTTATGACTGGACAGTAGCAGAAATGCCAAGAACCCATTTAGCTCATTTATTATCCCAAAAATTCTATGTCAGTCCCTTCACTGAAAGCATTTCCTTAGGTGACCTAGCCAATTGAGGGAATTATTCTTTAAATACTTCCTTATAGAAACTTTACCAAGTTTTAACAGATTCAGGCACAGAACTTTAGTATTATGCTTCCCCTTCACTGAGGAAACTGGTAAAAAGTGAAGAAATACTTTAAAAATTGCCTAATTTCAGGAATCTCAATTTGAGTTGTCAGGTTACCTGTAATATGAAGGAACTTGAACATTTGTACCAAATACAGCAGTTATTGCTTGGTTTAGAGTGAGTACCCAAGCCTCATCTTAAGAAGGAGCCTTTAGGCACCAACTGATAGCGTGACTTTCTATACTGAAAGATGCCAACTGAATTCATCATAACTAAGTGAGGCTGAAAACTATTGCTTTGATAGGCAAAATAAGTCTACAGTTCATAGAACATGAACTGATTGTGATTCATCAGTCACATTGAAAAATAATTGATTCCACACAATTCCATTCCTCACAATGGAACAGCTCGAGGAGGAGGATATTCACCTTTTGGAACAAATAGAAAGGCTGTGCTCCACCAGGCTAGAGATGTTACATAGTCAATAATAATTAGAGAGAACCCAGAGAGCCTGAAATTATTTTCTCTGAATTGTTTTAGGTGGGAAAAATAAAATAAAATCAGGGTTGTGTTTTCAGAATCATCAGGGGTGGCGCTAGTTACTTTCTTTCCCCAATAGCTGAGTTAAGAACTCTGTTTCAAATTAAGACCAGTACAGAACTCAGCCCTTAATCCAAGAGAATCAGAGATGAAATCATCCATTTTATAATAGTGTCCTAAACGGCAAGTTACAGGACACAACTTTATCAAGTCTCCCAATCCCCCTTGTTTGTGGTTTTCCACTTTTCTACTACAGATGCAAGATCAAGGAAGAAAACTGCTCCATCTGTACTTCCTGGGCAAAGACACATCCAGCAGATGAAAAAGCTGAGCAAAATTGAAACCTTCAGAAAGAGAATTCACATAAACCACAAGACTGTTTTCATTTCATATTGGAATATTACTAGTGGGGACAATTTACAAATCTATGATGCAGCACTAAAATATTCATGAAATATCCCCATTATGAATCCTTAGAGCCATTCATGCTGCATTTCTGTCCAAAATACTTCTATCAAAAAATACATGCTTTCAAACCAAAAATCAGTCTGTAAATAAAAGCATTATTAAAAAAAAAATGTTAATGGTTCATTGCCTTATAAGTTCCTTTTGCATTATGTCCAGGAGTTTAGATGACAGTGAACAAAATTTTCTTGAGAATTAACCCTTAGGTTAATATGTCTGTTATGTATGTCGCTTCGATCCCTTTATTATAGTTAATAACTCATCAGCACATGCTAGCGTATTATTCATAAAGAATTAAATGCTGTGTTGGTTTTTTTGTTGTTATTGTTTGGTTGATTTTTTTTTTTTGTTTGGTTTTGTTTGTTTGTTTTTTTTTTTTTTTAATAGGAAAACCAGGAATTAGTTTAACAACCTTTTATTTAAGGATTACTCAAGGAAGTGAGTTTATAAATGAAAGATTTACATTCCAGCTTTGGTCAATCACCACCAAAAGCTATTGCTAACAACTGACAGCTTGATGGCTTCTGCAGGCAAGCTCGACAGTCTCAGCCCTGGTGAGTGGTAAATGCCTGTACGTATCACAAACCTGTCGCTGCAAGTGCGGTCATCTGGCTCACTCATTCCAGCAGTGGATTGGAAACCAGGTCTCAGACACTGACTCTTGTGAGATCCTGAGACTATTAAACACTGTGAGCTGTAATGCTGCTCATCTGGGCTGACCTATAATTGTCTAGAAGAAGAAGCCACAGGAGGCAAAATGGAAGTGGCAGTGCTTCTGTAGCCACTGGCCATACTGCAACTGTTACCTTCTCCAGCACTATAGCTTCTGTTTTGACACACTAAGTCTCAGAAAGGTCTAAGAGCAGTTAATTGATCAGATTTAAGCACCCACATTTGAAGTTGTTAAGTAGGTACTTTAGCACCTTGCTTACCTTCAGAAGAATTGGAAAGACTCAAGAAGAAAGATACAAATGTGCAGACATACATATAAGTTTGAATTATGTGAAAGAATGTGTTTGTTACAGCTGAGCATTCATTATGCCCACTAGGATAAGTTCATCTGCATAGAATACTGACAGAAGCTAATAGAAAATTAGTAATTCAAATCACTTTGTTGTATCAGCACCTTTATGCATTTATCACTCTTCTATACTTAATATCGCTGGGTCAATCTGAAGGAAAACCTGTAGCTAGTTTGCCTAGTGACACTAATGAAAAACAAATTATTATATTGACTTGAGTACCATTCTGATTCAACAGCAATTTTCTCAGCACAGCAATCTCACCGCAGTTCCAGTGCACAGAAATACTTTCAGTCAACTGTTAGTCATTGTCACGTGTTATTAAAAACTGTTAGTCATATACCAGCCATCTGTATCTAGCAACACCCACTTCAACCTTAAATTAAGAAATGAATGTTAGAAGACAGGGAACAGGAAAATAACAGATGTAACTGAAAATGTAAAAGATTCTATAAACTGAAAAATGTTCCATAGGGTTAGCTTATAAGGTGCTTTTTTTTTTTTTGAGCAAGATTATTTTTAAATAAAATGTAAAGACACTTTAATGTGTCTAGTATTGATATTTAAGGTTTGAGTGTTTTCTGTAGTGACACGCATATAACGATCATCCAAATGTTATGATAAAAAAAAGACAAAGAATTAATTTGTGGAAAATCCACAAGACTTCATCTATCCTCATGGAAGCAGAAATAACATTGATAAGTAGGAAATTATCTACGGGGCAGCACATTTGTGAGAATAGATTTAATTGTACAGTCACATTAAAGAAGGATTTCAAGGCCAACTCCTGCTTTCTTTGAAAGTTATTTCTCACCATCAAAACCAGTTTGTGGTAAAAAATAGGTGAAAAAGTAACTATTAAAATCACTTTTTGTACTCTAAAATTATTATTCTGTGCATTAGTCTTCTGATATTGTTAGGAACCTCTCTCTTGGAATTCATTGTTTGATTATTCCCTCACTGTTTTGGTATAGGTTTAAAAAACATTAAGAATTAATTCATGATTTGGACATAAAATTAATACTTAAAAAAAAAAAATCCCTTAATAAGGTGGTGTTTTTTCTTTTTAAAATCTTAATATAGTACCACATGACTGCATTACAGTTTCAATACACAATTCTTCTCCACCTCCCCCAATATCTCTGCTCTAAGCAAATAATCTTAAATTGAAATAAATATAGCTTAAATTATGTTTAAAATTCATCTGTGTTCAGTCTGAAATAAAATTATCTCTATCTTAAGCAAAAATGGAACTCCTATGCAGTCATGTGTTTGCAATGTATATGAAAGCAGCAAAAAATTACTGCTAAAATAGAACTTTATCTGAACCATACATTGTTTTTAGTACATTGTAGACCTGCCTTTCCACCTCACTTCAAGCTACACGTAAAATACCACCCTAATTCAGAGATGACAGGTTTTAAAAATAAAAATTGCTTCTTCTGATTCCCACTGTTAGAAATTTTTTGATGTTAATCATATCTGACATAAAATTCTAGCACCAACCTATATGTTGAACACATGTTTGAATAACTGAAATTTCCTTTTGTGGACTGTGGAAATACTAGCCATAAATAGAGGGAAAATTCATCTGCCTTTAAATGACAGGTATATTCAAGGTCATCCTTGAGGTTGTCTCTTTTTAGACATACTGATTGGCATAACAAAACTGTCAATGTTTATTACTGAACAGATGACTATAATTTAAGGCTTTACAAATTACTGAAATTGGAGTTTCTGCCTCATCATTGCTTGACAGGTAGGACAGAAGTTTAACAGATGGCCTTGAATTTAAACTTTCAATGGATTGCTTATGTAATCTCTACAGTTGGATCTC
Organism: Forpus xanthops; assembly: GCA_032466535.1. Classification (NCBI taxonomy): domain Eukaryota; kingdom Metazoa; phylum Chordata; class Aves; order Psittaciformes; family Psittacidae; genus Forpus; species Forpus xanthops. The sequence goes on along the minus strand of JASSUY010002678.1, from coordinate 3,505 downwards.
AGAAAGGTGGCATACATAAATACGTCCCCTATTGCATAAATGTATCTAAACTCCTCATAAATCTCAGAGCCTTAATATTAATATAATACATTTCTGATATTAATTATTAAGTAGTCACCATGGTAAAACAATTGTTGTTTATTAAAATAGCTGTAGCTTCTGCTCTAAAAGTATCCATGCATGCAATGATACACATTAAAAGGCATTATTACTTAAATACAGCTTGTTCCTAATAAATTGTAATCAAGTTAATAACCTTCACTTGGAGAGACAGAAGCTTTTTCCAATGGTTTGTATCTTCCCTCAAGTATCAAGCTTTAAAATAGAGAAGACCTTGACCCATGATTGATAAAGAAATTTTATGTTCCTTGCAAGCCAATGAAGACAAGATGAATGCACAGCCACCTAACCAACAGTGCAGTGCAAGCTTGCACTGAATACTTTCCAAAGTAACATGATTGTTTCCTATTGCAATTTAATTTGAGTCTGAAAAGTAAAGTCTCCCTGTATCCAGGAAAAGACTGAACATCACTGCCTGGTCATTTCTGACTTCTGTAACAAAGCAAAGGGATGCAAATTGACCAGACTATCCTGTCTGACCTGCATACAGGCACCTCAGACAGTAGATGGTAAAGACTGTTTAGGAAGGCTGTGCAAGGCAGGCATTTGGAGTCAGACTTATTTGACCTTTCTTGTACAGAAAGACACTTGTATTTCAGAATACTGAAAGTTCTGCTTACTTTACCTAAGCATATTTTTAAGGTAGTTTTTAGTCTATCTAACCAAAGATAATAACTGAAATGGCATCAACCCACTAATTGGTTTCTTCTAAGCACTTAGAATCAATGCTATTTTCGTGTTCCTTAGGGTCAAAAATGTGACTGATAAATCTGGACTAAAAAAACATCTACACTATTAAAACTTCTCAGTGTGAAAGTATTATGGAATTTCAGTCCAATATTGATTGTCATATGACAATTTGAATGGCAGACTAATTCAGCTTGTGCTCAAAAAGAAACACATTTGCACAATACAGAAATGCACATATCCAGACTGATGCAAGGAGAATTTCAAATTAAATTATATATTATTGGTATATTGCACCATTTAATGGGATTTATCATCAGATTTTCCCTCAGTGCTGAATGAAATATTAGTATACACAGTTTATTAATTTCTTATTTATATTTGCCGTTTGACTCAAAGGATTGAATTTCCCTTTCGTCATCCCTGACATGAACTTTCACAGATCAGCAAGATGACACACAAACTTTTGCAATGCATGTCCTCATTTTCCTTAATGCTATGCTGGTAGCTCTATAGAGGTAGTTTTCTCCCCTCTTTTCTAAGAGACTCTTCAGTTTTATTAGTGATAAACTGGCATAATTTAGGGTTTTGTCTTCTGGACTAACAGCATAGTATTTAAAGGCATCAGAACCTTCTGAAAATCCTCACATAGCTCCCAAATGTGTGAGGTGCTCATGGCAGGGGGGGTTGGAACTAGATGATCTAAAGGCCCTTTCCAACCCTAACTAGTCTATGATTCTATGATTTTACATATGCTGATCTGCAGTATATCAGAAGACATACAAGGTCTTTAGCTAAGTAACACAGGACAAAGCAACTATAATGAAGGAGAAAATTTTACAGTTTAGTTTTACAGTTTTAGTATATGGTTATTACACTTAAATTCTTCCACAGTCCTGTCACAGCAATTACTTTTTTGATCAAAGAATCCATTTTAGTTTAAGGTGCTCCCAGATCTGATTTGAAAGGTATTTTTATGTCGCTTGTGTGAAATTTGCCATTTCAGACATTTACCAGTAGTGAATTCTATAGACACAACTTTGATAATTTTTATTAATCATGCCAATCAGAGACTGTGCTCAGAGCTTTTCATTCTTTTGGTACTTATGACAAACTCTGTTAATCACTTTTCTGCTTTATTTTCAAGTATCTATACTAGTCTAATCGGAAAACATTTCATTTGGAATTTTGCTTGCCCCAGATGGATTCTCTTTTTTTACCTATTACTTTTTCTCCACTGATGCATTCTCCTCTGCAAGATGGTCTGTTTATACTGATTACTTGCTTTATGAAAGCAACCAAGTACATATTACTGCAGAAAAGTGTCTAGGCTTCCAGCTGTACAGTAGTTTATTAGTTAACCACTATAAGAATATGTTAGCAAAACATTTCATCATGCATGATATCTATTTCATTCTGCATATACAAATGCTGAAGCAAAATTTGAAACACTTTACAGGCTTAAGTAAAAATAAAACAAAAATTAAATTTAAGCCTCCCTTTAAATCTAGTCAACTACCCAAATCTCATAATGTCAAACACAGAGTGTATAGCCAGTAACTAGGTTCCATCTTTAAAGCAAGAAGAGAAATAATATGCACTGAGTGCTATGGTAGTTTGCCCACAGATTCGTTAAGTCCTCAATAATTCAGAGACTGGAGATTCTCATTTATCATGAGGCTATTTTTCGTTACTTAATCTTCTTTCCTTATGATCCCAACCTGGTATCCTCTGAATTAAAAAGAGACAGATCAGTGACTTCAAGGAGCATTCACATAGCTGCAGAACAGAGATAAGACTCATTTCAAGGCACAGGCAAATGTCAGTCTGGAATTGAGGCAGAATCACCATCAGCTTTGGCATCACTGAAGGCTGAGGTGTCAAGATGGACAGTCTGAATGGGGTTCTCTAGTCTTTAGCCCTTCTGGTAGATCAGCAAAATGTATATGCTCTTTCCCCCCTTGCTAACTGCTATGTATCAGCTTGCTTCCGCACCCTGTTTGGCTCAAGTGAAGCATTAGTCTTTATTCCGTAAAAAGCCTTAATCCTGTTAGAGTATTTTGCACAGTGAAAGACTTCTTACAAAAGCTTTCTGTGACTATTATTCTTTGTCTGCCATAATGAGTATTTTTACTGGAACTTATAAGGTATCACACTGAGTAGTATCCTTTTCATCACAGTCTTACTACTATTATAATATCTAAGAGAACATATAGAGTTTCAGTGATATTAATAACCATAAAAGCAAAATATTAGCTTGAAAGAGCTATTCATTCATGCAGTACTAGCCAATAGTAATAACATAAAGATATTTTTCATATGTGCAGTGCATAATTAAATGAATATTTTATCTATTTAAATCATGAAAGTGCAAACTTTATATATAAAAGCAAAATCATATCTCTATATTTTTCTCTCCTAGAGTGCTAAACAAAAAAAAAAAAACCACTCTGAATAAGTTGCTATACTTATTCATAACACTTAATAGCCAATTCTTCTACTTAAATAAATGGAAATTTTCTTTTCTGTAACTTTGTGTTTGCAACTGTGTCATGGGTTCAGCAGCAGTCGTTCTTCCCCTTTAAGTAGTAGCTGGTGTAGCACTGTGTTTTGGATTTTCAGCTTGGGAACAGCACTGATAACACCAGTGTTTATAGTTATGGCTTAGAATGTTTAGGTTGGCAGAGGACTTTCTGAG
>JASSUY010002670.1:17581-68398 GCA_032466535.1 Forpus xanthops | reverse complement strand
CTCTTCATGAGGGACTGTAGTGAGAGGACAAGGGGTAATGGGTTGAAACTTAAAGAGGGGAAGTTTAGATTGGATCTGAAGAAAGAATTCTTTATTGTGCAGGTGGTGAGGCACTGGAATGTGTTGCCCAAGGAAGTTGTGAATGCTCCATCTCTGTCAGTGTTCGAGGCTGCGTTAGACATAGCCTTAGGTGGCATGGTTTAGTGGGAGATGTCCCTGGCCATAGCAGGGGGGTTGGAACTAGATGATCTGAAGATCCTTTCCAACCCTAATTATTCTATGATTCTATGATTCTATAAAATTGGCCTGATGGTTGGAATTGTATTGGCTGCAGTTGGTGTAGGGAGTCCACAAATAATAAAATTAAACATACAATACAAACAGAAAAAGAAGCTGCATTTTTATTTATAAAACACTACGGAATTTCTTGCATACATGAAGACTATTTCTTGCATACATGAAGAGGATAAAATCAAGCCCACAAATATTCTTATGGTCTATCTAGCCATTTAAAATGGCTCATATATTGCTTTTCTGTTTTGTAGTTTAGTGGGATTGTGACAAAGAGGAACTGCATATTCTTTCACATGTATTGCATTGTTTGAATTTTTTATTGCAAAGGACTTGATCTGCTACCAGTAAATTTTATTCCAAGAAGTAGTGATGACTTTCTTGTTGTGACAAACAGAAGATTTGATTTCCGTTAGAAGACTGTCGTGACTGCTGCTAATCTTCAGCCACTCCAGTTTTATCAAAACTGCAAACACTAGGAACAGTATATACTTAAGTATTGAACAGGTAAATTAGTCTTTATAACTTTCAGTGTTGACAATCATATTGTTGTTGAACTTCATTGCTTTATGTGCCATCTTAATTACTTCTTTGTGTCCCCTTTTCTGTGTCTTTCTGTGTCTGTGTCTTCTCCTCTATCCAGACATCATCCCCTCCCCCAGTTCAAGTGCAAGTTCTCGGTACTTATCCTTTAATTTTTGTAGTGTGTAAAGACTTATCTATGAATTATGAGTCAGATTTTTGTGTGACTCGTTAAATGGCCAGAAGTACACAGTGCTCCAGCTCATTCGCCTAGTCCCCACATGAAATGTCTGCTAAAGTGGACTGGATTAAATCCTTAGATTTCCCTTTAATTTCTCACTGTCACTGGGTATACCCTATAGCCTATTTGGTATATTTTTGGTTCTCAGCTCCAATTAAAAATTCCATGTCTTCTGTTCTTTTTGTTTAGCTTGCAAGCCAGCAAAATATTACTGGATATGAAACGTTTCTGGAAAATAATTTTTGCAATTATTACAAAAGAAAGCACAGCTAGCCTTATGCATCAAACTTAAGATAACTTTGTTAGCAATACAGGGTGGATCAGAAAAATGGCAATCAAACTGTCATATTCATAAGTCTTTCAACACATATGCATGCTGAAAGATAATGATCTAAAGAAGCACTTAACTCTATTTAACCTCCTTTGCTATATAAGATATGGGCTTTAGTTCTGCTGCTTTTAGCAGAGCATTTGCTCAGAATTAAACATATATTTGATTTCCTTGTTCAGTGAAAATCGATTTTTAGTATATGGATATGAGTAATGAGAGACTTCATGAGAGGCAAAATACCACTTGTTCAGTAGTAACTGGGCTATACTTCAGAACTGTCAGTGGTTATTCTAAGTTCAGAAACATCTTTTCGGTAGAGCTATGAATTACCAGCTTTTGCTTTCTACCTATTTTCTGCTTAATTTTAAACTAATGATCTATGTTGAAGCATTAGCATTATTGTAAGTAAAGAAGTAGAGTGTTGATCTGAAGACATGTTTCTTTACTTTTACTAAACAAAATAATAGCGTTAACTGATCTGGTGCTGTTTTACAATGAGAAGACTTGTCTTTTTAGGAACTGCATAGATTCTGGAGGGTAGTGGTGGAGGGTTTTTTTGTTATTTTATTTTTTCTAGCTGTTCTTGAGGAATGAAAACTTGAATCTTCTCCAGTGGAAACCTCTGGAAAAACATTCACTAGGGTATTAATGCAGTTATATAACCTAGATATTAATTACACCCTGATATGGAAAAATAAGGTAAGCGTTCTCAGTAATAGAGCTTTTTAGAATTTCCTTTGATTCTTTTTCCCCACACTTCCTCTAAGTAAATTTTTTTCTAATTGTATATTTCATAAGTTAGTTCTGTATTTTCTTCTCTATTTGTATGACTCTTATTCAGGCTTAAGTTTCCCCGTTCTTCTTTGTTCCCATACTTGAGAGGTCTCAGTTTGCTAGTCTGTTTGGTTTGTGTCAAGTTTTTAGGCTTTGTGTTTTTGTTTGTTTAACAAAAGTAAAGGGTGCTGGAGCGTGATCAAAAGAGCATTTTCTTTGCCACCTCCTCTGAATATGCCTATAGCTTTGACAAGTAGGCGGGAAAACCTACTGAATGGCCATGGCATATAAAATGTAGCATAGAATGAATCATTTTCAGCAGCCTCGACAGAGTGGGAGATGTTCTAGTTCTAAGTGGAACCATCCACCTACTTCTGTTCATTCCACCGGCACTACTCTGTTCGCTACTCTGAACTCTGAGTTACTTACCCACCCACATGATTAATCTACAGAAGACATTCTAAAAGGTTTGTCCTCTCTCTCTAATCTTTGATACTTCCTAGGTTGTGCCATCAGCTTTTTTTTTTTTTTTTTTTTTTTTTATGAAGTAATTTATGCTAAATCATACCAATATATGTTTTGGCTTGATGCTGTTAAATTCTAAAAATTCAGATTGAAGTAAACTCCATTTTAAAATACAGAATTTATATAATTTCATGGCATAGATCATAATTAGGTTTTAAATAGCACATTTCGTATTGCAGTTTCTTGACAAATTGCATTGTTACTATGTTTTTTATTATAAAAAATGGTTTAATTCATTTTAGAAACAAATACTTAGGGGTCTTTAATCTTCTTTCTCTAGAGTCCTTTTTCCCCATTTTGTAAAGGCAATGAAATGAGGTGCTATTAACAATTTCAGAACAGAAGTACATGAAAAGTGCTCTTGGGAAATAAATGTAAAATCTCCTTTATGTGACCTTTTTTATTGGGTTTTTTTTTTTTTTTTTTTTGGCATCCGTAGAACTATCTCATTACATCTTTTCTACTCTCAATTTTTAAAACAACTTTCCACTCAGAAATTATTGCAACCTATGCCACGTTCACTCACTCTTGCTTGCAACAAATCTGGTAGTCACAGTCTTCATAGCTGACAGCTGCTGGGAATAATAAAATGTGTTGCACATCTCTACTGCACTCAGAGGCTGCCTGTGCTGCTGTCCATCCCCATAATATATCCATCTCCAGGGCAAACACATTCTACACAGAGTGGGGTCATCTCAGCAGGGAGTACAATGTGTTGCAAATCCAACCCCCCTCCCCAAAAGAAGAAGTAAAGTAAGACTGACATAACAGTGACAGAGGAAGCTGATTGCTGTACTGCTCATATTCATTATTTAGTAAAAAAAGTGCTTCTGCATGAACACCAAGCAGTTACTGAAGCGTAGACAGTCATCAGCACTGAGGCACTGGAACAGGTTAGTGAGAGGTGTCCCTGCCCATTGCACGGGAGTTGGAACTAGATGATCTTAAGGTCCTTTCCAACCTTGACTATTCTATGATTCTACAGGATGTGATGAAGTTAAAAGCCCCTGGCATAATTTAGCCTATGTAGGTTTCTTGCAAAAAGCCCCAAGAACATCAACTTTTCCTGGTGCCTGGGCTTAAGGACATATTTTACTCAGGTGGATACAGATCTTTTAGAACACTCATACTATTTGAGCCCTTTCATGCAGTGTAAAAGTATGAGAGTATGGATAAGTATATACTCCCTGCTTTCTAATTCACTGGATATTCAGAGAAAATATACCTAGATGAGTTTCCCCTAGGCATCTAAATAAGCAGTTCGAGAATGAAAGTTGTGACTACTGAGCATTTCTGGAAGATTAGCGCATGAATTGTAAAACCAATCCTACAACTGAATTTAATTTGTCCTACATATGTGTCAAAGTCTTCCCTCTTCTCATGCAAGTGCTTTCACGATTCAGGGCTCCAATTCACCTGGGGGTTGCTGGTGCTCTGTCAATGTTTAATTGCTCTAATTACTTAATTACCTGCTCTTGTGAAGTGGTGAAGCCTTGACATTTCACATTTTCCCTAGGAATATGTATCTGTGGGATACATCAACCTCTGTATTCAGTAAAAACAAAACAAAATAATTCAGTTAATCCAGTCTTTCAGTGGCAATATCTGCATTGTTACTGATCCTTATATTGGGCCACTGGATCGCTTGTTTTCTTTGTCTGTAGATCTTTGTGAGAAGTTTTCTCTTTAAAATATATCTACTTGGTTTTGAATTTGCTGGTGAAACGAGAAGGCTAAAAAGGGTGTGTTAAGCCATATTTTTGTAGGCTAATCCAATTAAACTGGAAAGTCACTTTACAGGAGGTTGTTTTGAATGACAGGTGAGAAGCATGACCTCATCAAGCAAGGAAGCTATGTTGGATACAGACTATTAATTCAATGCTCAGGGACTACAGCAGTCACTGGTGAGTGACACTTTAGAAAGAAATGCAATAGATGATGTGATTAAATTTTTATATTAAAAAAAGGCAAAAAAATTATTTTTCGTCAATAACTAATCTTTTGTTTGCATGTTTATTTTCATTGCGGAACCAGGGAGAATAAGTTTCAATTAGGTTTAGCTTTTGTGCAGTGAATGCTTTTGTGGTGGCAAAAAATGGAAGAGATGAGGATCCTAAATGTTATTTACTGTTAACAATTATTTCTTAAAGGTATCTTTTCTTTTTCTTTTACTTCTCTAAAAGTGGAAAAGAAAATGGTAAATGTTTGCTTAACTGGTTTTCATAGTTGGGGGAATGTTATTGTTAAGATACTATGTAAAAATGCTTCATGAGATAGATATTCCTTAAGTGTCTGAAATGAAAAATACTCTTGAAAAGCTACAGAAAATTTTGTGTTAGATTTGATTGTAGAAACAATAAGATGGGTAGAAGATAGTGCAGTTCTACTAATAGTAGTAACATGATGCCTGTGCGCTTACTGTGATGAGGACAAGTATAGCTAATTTTCTGTTTTCTTTCACTGGGAACAAAGGAAAAAGCGTATTTTATTTAATCATGAAAAATTTACTTGGATGATAGCAGTTGCGGGAGGGAGGGAGAAGGTTGTCTTACAAAACTACTGTACAAGTTCAGTCCAGTTCCTTGGAGAATTTCAAGAGCTGTAGTTATAATTTCTAGCATTTGCAAAACCAAGTCAATAGCCTCCTGAAGGTCTAGGTCCCTTTCTCCCTCATCCCCTCTCTGTTTGTAAATAAGCAGTGTGCCTATTGTAATGGTAATTACATACTTTTGCCTCATGTTAACACCGTCTCTCATTTTTGCCTCAAGTCTCTCACCATCAGATACCAGTGTACATTAATAAAACTACAGGAGCAGTAAGAAAGCTTCTTATTATGAGAGCTTGGGGAAGAAAATCTGCTGATTATAAGGACAAGAGGAATCAAATACAAAGAGAATAAACAGCCCCAGACAAGAAGCTCTAAAACATGAAGTCCTTCAGCCTTCACTCATACAGTTGCAATTTAGACCTAAGGAGAATATTTCTTGATGTCTACCTTAATTTTCCAGTTCTCCTTAAGGGATTGTGCTTTCTTGATAAAGCCCTGGACTGGGATGGGTAAATGTGCACTTGAGTCTTATCTAGGCCACTGCGAGTTTTGCTGAGGCATTCTAAGAAAGTCACTTGTCCAGCCTGCGCAATTTATTAGAGTGTATGTATTGCGGTGTAAATTGCCTTTTAAATATAATATTTATAGATTAAAAGTTTCTATAAATCAACAGATATTGCTATTTCCTCATTGTATTACATTTTAGAGAGCATTTATTTTTTAAATTAAGCTATTGCAAATTCTACAGGCTAGATATGTTCCTAATGTAAAGCTGGGATTTGTGAGGTACAAAGAGGATAAAGACTTACTTTTACTGTTATTACTTCTAGGCTGCTGAAACTCAAAATGCTTTTGAGCTCTCACATCTGACTATAGCTTAATCAGGGCAGGGCTTACTGGACACCACTTCTCATCTTCTCTGCACTTTTGTGTGGGGAATTGCTTATGTGCTTCCTTCCCAGCTTCTATATCCTACTTAGAGTAGAGGCTGTGGGTTCGTGACACAGTTACTCCTTGTGACTTCTGAAGGAGGTGGAATTACCTTACTGCTATCCTAATACAGAGATTGTGCAAACAGTGATTCTTGCCTGATCCCATAATAAGTCAGTTCAGGGCATTACACCAGTATAAAAATATTCATACTTTCTTGCATAGTTATTTTCTCTCCTGGTTTAACTTCTCAAATTTGCTTATCCTTAGAATCCATTATAAACTGTATCTCGCTAAGAAAAATATGCAGAGAAAAGCACTGAGCTCAATTTTTACATTCATTTTATAGCAAGATCTGTGAAGGATAATTATAAGAATAATAAACTAAGAAGATATTGAGTACTGTTCTACTTCTTAAGAGAGGAAAAATTAAAAAAAGCTTGCACAATTTTGTTTATGCATGTGCTTACCCTTTAAAGTGAAACCTGTGCTTGAATATCTTTTTGACTAACCTAGAGTGAAATTGTAGATTAGGAAAAATACTATTGAGAGTGTAATAGGCCATGTTAAAGCTTTATAAGGCATTTTCCCAACTAAGTTATTTGTTATTAAAGGCACTTCCTCTTTTGAGCTGTCTTATTCCACTGTCTGGAAATGGCTCACGAGAATCCAATGCTTTTGGTTGTTTGCGATGCTGTATTGCAGGAAGTAAACTGAGTAATGTGAACACACTGTCGTGGCTTAAGGCCATCACGCAGTTCTGCTCACTCACTCCCCCTTTTTCTTCCCCAGTCCTGGAGGACAGTGCGAAGAATAGAAAGAATGCAACTCCCACAGGTTGAGATAAGAGCAGCTTAGTAACTACGGTATGACACAAATCACTACTGCTACCACCAATAATAATAATGGCAAGAGAAATACAAGGGAAGAATACAAGAGCTCACCAACTAATTTCCACCCAGCCCGACCAAGTGCATCCCCCTCACCCGATACCTAACCTGACCAAGCAGTGCACCCTCAGCACTCTTCTGGGTATCTCTGCTCTCCGTTTCTACATCCTGGCCATGATGTGCTGTGGTATGGAATACCTCTTTGGTCAGTTTGGGTTAGCCCTGCCTCTGCTTCCTCTCAGCTTCCTCCCAGCTTCCCCTCCTCCCTGGCAGAGCATGAAACTCAGAAAGTCCTTGGCCAGCCTAAACATTCTAAGCCATAACTATAAACACTGGTGTTATCAGTGCTGTTCCCAAGAAGAAAACCAAAAAACACAGTGCTGCACCAGCTATTATGAAAAAGAAAAAATGACTGTTGCTGCTGCTGAACCCATGACACACACGTTTCTGCATCTACTGAATTAATGACTCTAATAGCAGCATTGTGTTCTTTGCATCCTTCCTGTCTGACAGGTGTGGGAGAGAGGAGGAGGAGGGGGAGGTGGCCTGTCATAGGTGAGTTTCTGCAGAAGAAAAGCCTGAGAGAAAATCAGTAGGCTTCCTACACAACCTGATGCTTTTTGTTAGGGCTCCTACTCCCACACCTCCTAGTGTGTTCTTATTTGGAGCTGTCTGCTTATTTCTGTTAGCTGTCTGGTTCCTTAGGGGCCCTATTAGAGTGCATGGATCATGCAAGGACAAAACTCAGTGATACTCTAAATATAGGACAAGTGAAGGATCCTTCTCTCATATGTAGTGTACTGGTAAAGTCAAACTGCTGCATAGAAATATACTTTTTTTTTTTTAATAATTAGAAATACTTTTCTCTGAGTGTAGTAACGCTATTCCCTGAGAGGATGTAAGCAAGATCTAGAGATATATTTTTTTCTTTTTAAGGAAAAAGATAAAATCCTTGATCTCTACTGAATACCACAGTTTAATTGCCTCCAGTCTTTTTTTTTTTGCCCCAGCTTTCTCATAATCTGTACTTTACATTAAAAATGAGTTTTCTTGCAATATTTTGTGCTAATAAACTAGCCAACCAAAAAAAAATTTACTTGATAACTGGTTTTACTTTCTTAAAAAGGAAGAGCATTTAAAAATGCTGTGATTTATGAAGCTGTGTGAATGACTGTCGGTGGATGTACTTTTTTCTCTTGTGCTAAGTACAGTAATAATTAATTTAATTGTGGTTTAAATGTCCATTTTATATTTCTTTATATGACATTTATATGTAATCTGCTGGAATTCAATGCAACATCTTGGATATATTTGCAATTGAAGAGTTTGTTTACCAAATTATGAAGAGCGTCAACCTCCAGTTGCATGTACTCAGCAAGGCCACCCCAGCAAATGCGTCAAATGAAGTACCAGCTTGGGGTACCTCTTATATGTGCCTTCTCTTTCTGCTGTATGGATTCTGAATGTGAGTACTGCATGTGGACTCTAGTTTTTTAAAAAACAAGAAAACACACTGAATTCTTGAATCAGAAGTATGGTCTTTTAACCACTCCTTTTAACTTTCATGATTTAAAATATCTGAATTAATGCTGCGAGGCTAGCTTGTTGATAAAAAAAAATATTATATTTAGAAGGTGGTGTTTAATGAGATACCAAAAAAGCTTGAGCATAGTCCACATTTGCCTTTGCAGCTAGAAGTGTTGTCATTTACATTGCACTGATGGCTTTTTCTATCAGTGCTGATTTTATTATGTACGTAGCTGAAGCTTAGTAAACTAGGAGGAAATTATTTATATAAACAGGCTTTGTTATAAGTTTTCCTGCTTTCCCTTGACATGTCTAGTTGCTGGGATTATTGTGAGGTTTTTCTTTTGGTTGGTTGATTTTTCTGGTGGAAATTTCTTGGTTGCTTCTTTTTTTTTGAGAAAGGGCAATAATTGTTACTTTTTATCAAACTTAATTATGTTCCAAATTGCTTTGACTGACTGTGGAAAAAATAAAAAAAAAAAAAGAAAAGGTGTATTTTCATTATAGATGCAAACAAATCTGTGAGAAATCAAATGCTTTGGAATAAAGATTAATTGTTATGGCTCCATCTTGCAAATGAAAGATAGTACTTAAATGGTTGGCACTGAAGCTGCATTCTGAGACACTGTTTAGATTTATGGGCTTTTGGGAAAAAAGCCCTCCTTCCTTTCAGTCTTCCAGGTAAAAATAGTTGCTGCTGCGTCATGGGTTCAGCGCTAGCAGTCATTTTTCTCCTTCTTAATAGCTGGTGAAGAGCTGTGGTTTTGACTTTCGGATGAGGAACAGTGCTGATAACACCATTGGTTTTAGTTTTCATGGTAATGTTTAGTCTGACCAAGGACATTACGAGTCTCATGCTCTGCCAGGGAGGAGGGGAAGCCAGGAGGAAGCAGAGGCAGAACACCTGACCCAAACTAACCAAAGAGGTAGTCCATACCACAGCACGTCATGCCCAGGATGTAAAAACTAAGGACAGGGGTCCGGAAGAGGGAGGTTCACTGCTGGATCGGGCTGGATATCAGTTGTCCAGTGGTGAGCAGTTTTATTCTCTTCCCTTGTTGTTTCCCTTATCGTTATTATTATTGGTGGTAGCAGTAGTGGCTTTGTTTTATACCTTAGTTACTGGACTGTTCTTATCCCAACCCGTGGGAGTTATATTCTTTTGATTCTCGTCCCATCCCCCCAGGAGGTGGGCAGAAGTAAGAGGGAGGAGCGAGTGAGCGATCTGCATGAGAGGCTTAAACCACAACACGCTGCCAATGGTGGAGCTGTTGAGCCACTCCGGATGTGTGCAGAGAGGAAAGTTTGCAGTGCTGTTGCACAGTTTATGAATTCATCATGGCAGTGGCTGTGGAGCAAATGCTGATATGTGTGGCCCTCTGGCAGTATGACAACACTTTCAGGAAGAGACGCTCATGGCTCTTTGAGTGATCCTTTATCAGGAAACAAAGCAGCTTTGGAGAATCTCTTAGACACATGGGTCAAGATGGAACATAGTTTTCTCAGATTTATACAGCCAAACTCATCTTAGGCTTCATTTTAGGTGCTTTGTGTGCTGTTCTTGAGCCCTGATGTGGTGATTTATGATTTGTAGCTAAAGATCGGCTTCTGATTGGAAAACATGAAAGAAGTGATATGAAACAGAAGGGTCCAATACTTGATCAAACTAATTCACTCAGTTTAACTTTGTAGCTTCTGATAATGTTTAGGATTTATTTGCTTGTCTCCTATTTGTTTTGAAGCTATATTTTCACCACGGGATACTTGCATTTGTTTCAGTTATGGAACATAATATTTAGTGAACAACTTGAACATGTGGTGAAGATCTTTATGAATGATTACACTTTTCTACCTTACATTTTTATTTATTTGTTTGTTTTGAGAAGTCATTATTAATTTTCTTTTCAAAGAAAATTACAGCAGATTCTTGCTTTCCTTTAGGTAGATGTCTTTTTCTTTTCCATTTTAAAGGACCTCCTCTGTTTAATTTCTTTAACTGATCCAAGTGAAAAAACTTAATATGGTATTGAAAGCAGGATGTGTGAGAGGGAATTTGACAATTGTTAGAATACAAGTCACTGGAACTGAAGATACCTTGCAGTCATTTCCTTGATTGCCCCCTTGGGAAAGAAACGCATCTGTTTGTTTACCTTGCATGGTCTTAACTCTTAGGATTTAGTGGATACTGAAAACAGCAATGTGTGGAGGTCAGATGTATGCTAGAAGGATAAGAATGCTTGCATTTTGCCATGGGAAGTGGAATTATGTCTCAATTCTGTGAACAATGAGGTATTTATTATGCTCAGATTACAGCAGTAGGTAACAAACTCGAAATCTTTGCAGCTAGGAGACGTTTCAATCTCTCCAAATATTATTTTTCTGAAGAAATGGTTCTCAACATTATGTGTTTATGCAGTTTACTGTGGAGTGCTTCAGTCATTTAGTATTATATATTGTTGTATTTAGTCTAATGTAATTCTTTTGCTTCTTATATTGCTATTCCATAAGGTATTGTTCTGTGTCTAAAATATGGAATTTTACCTCTGCTATTTCCTGCAAAAAGCTAAGAAAAATATCTTGCTATGTAATACTGTCGTCTTACGTAAAGTGATCATTTCACAGGTCTGAGTTGCTGAATGTAGTAACTTCTTGCTTTCTTTTTACCATTGTGTTTTCAGGGTAAGGTCACTGTCCTGTGATGGATTATATCAGATAACAATGCTGTGACCAAAGTATATGGAAAATTAAAAGAAAGCATTTGGCCTAAACATGAGTCATAAAAATTATTTAAAATTTATGTAGCTTATGTCAATGTTATTTTTTAAAATTGCACTTTATGAAATTATCTTTATATTCTAATTTTTGCATCATAAAATTTTGGATCTATTTCTAAGTTGCAGATGAGAAGAAACAGCGTATCTCAGATGCATTTCAAGCAATACTGTCAATGGGCAAGAGAATTTAAGAATTCAGAAGTACTTTGTGGGTCTACATCAGTCAGAAGCAAAGGTTTGAGGTTTGTGGAATTTGTGTATTTTTAATGAAGACTATATCTCATTATTTTTAACTTTGAAAGAAACCTAGCTAGTAATAATGAAGATGTCCTTTTTTCCTGTATATATTTACAGTGGCTAACATGTTCTGAATAAAGTGCTTGTAGAAGCTGCTAAAGGAACCACTTGTACAAGCTGAAAACAATTTCCATTTCCCTATGTCTTTTGTGCTAACGAAAGGCTGGCTTTCTGTTTGGCAAGTTTTAGTTAGTTTCATTAGTAGTGCACATTCAGTAATAACACATTTAGTGCATGTTTTTATTAGTAACTTGCCTCCAGGCGGCTCCACCTGGAGGCAACTAACAACAGTTGTTAGGATTAAATCCTAGCATGCCCATCCACACAATAGTCTAAAGCTGTGTTAGTAACATATTATCTTCTAGAAACTTTTTAATGGAGACACTAATAGTTCTATCTGAGGTGAGTAAAAGAAAGGACAAATGAGTCCATTTTTTCTTGGCAGTTCTCTTGACCAACTCAAGAGACATGGGGATTTATAAGGGAATGAAAATCTGTCTGGCAAGTCAGGAAACTTCCCATTGTTTCTGATTCACACCCAGTTTATGTTCTTCTTTTAAAATCTCTTTTAATCACTGATTTACTTGAGCAGAGATGTCACTCAAAACGTCTAATTGTGGTTGTTTTTTTTTTTTAAATATAATTTCTTTTTTCACTTTTATGTAACTCTCATAAGGTAATCTCATTCTTTCCATCCAACTCTGTCTTTGCTTGACAAATGCAGGAATGATGTTCCAAGAATGAAGAAAAATGGAAAGTTAGTTGGATTTTGACACAAATGGTCTGACCAAAAAGATTTACTTTCTTTTGACGTAAATGTGTCGAAGTTTGAAAAGTATTTGGCTGCTGTCAAAGCTAGACTGGCATGAAAAACCTTATATTAACTTGCACTTTCAGAAAGAAGTTCAAGTGAACTTTTATTTTAGCTTGTCTGAACAGTGCTTTCTTTCTAGGTCTTATATTAATGAATTATTTTACAATATTTTTACAGGTGGTTGTAATTTTTCGTTCCAAATCAGTTTTACATTGAGTCTAAAATGTTTCCCTACTTGAGTTTCATTATCATAGGACGTTTTCAACCTTGCCTTTTCCATTTCTTTCCTAGTGAATTTTTTTGCAAGCAGGGGTGAAAAGTAATTAAATGCTGCTTTTAATTTCAAAGTTTGATTAATTTGCTTTAATGTGAACAATTCCATTTTAGCTCTGCTTCTGGAACCTGTGAATGAAAAAAAATAAAGGGACTCATTAGTTCTTTCAGGCTCAGTTTATAAATGCATTGGAAATTTATGTTCTGTGGTGTGTCTACCATCTTTTCTGCTTCTATTGAAAGTGTTCAGAAAGCAAGTACTGCTTTGGATTCCCTACAGAGGCATTTACAGAGAGGGGTGTCTTACTATCTAAAATCTTTCAGCTGTATATTTATCTATATTCCTTCCTGCTGCTTTTAGCTGTAATTTCACATATAATTATGTCAATTAGACTCATCATGGGCTAAACTGTATTTTCTTTACCTGACCTAATGTAAAAAGGTAGGTTTGTAAATAGTTAAACGGTTGAACAACTTTTTGAAATGTCTACATTGTATGTTTTACCCTAATCTCAGTACACATACGCAAACAGTTTTTAAACAAATTTGATGGGAAAAAAAAAAAAACAAAAAACAATATTTCTAAGATTTTTTTTGTAAAGCTCAAGTCTCCTGTTTGCTTAAAATGGATGTAAGTTTGGTCAGCATCCAGAAAGATCAATAGATTGGAGACCAATTTGGAGTCATACAGGTAACGGAGGTATAGCATTCCACAGTAAATGAAATACCACTGCATTTTGAAAATTCTGTAGCTCAGGAAAAGGTTATAGGTTGTAATTTAGGCAATGGGAGTTCCTTCTCTGTGAAAATTAGATTAAATTAGAAACTGGTTCATAAAATGTGAGAAACCTAATAATGTGTCAGAATAAAATATTCTGCAGAAAAAAACGACAATTTTTTGATACTTTTGCTTCCTGGATTTGGTTTGGTTTTGTTGTTGATTTTTTGTTTGTTTATGTGGTTTTGCAGTTTTGTTTTCTTGGTTTGTTTGTTTGTTTTGTTTTTTTTTATATATATAGACATTTATTTTGCTATCTTAAATAGAATTGTAACAATCTGTAATAATCCTCAATATACTCAACAAAAATATACTAGAATTTGTCATGCTAGAAGTCTGTCTTACAGTGACTGCCTGTCACTTCGATGCCTTGCCACTTGCTGAAAGATAGCCATGAACACAGACATAGAGTTTGACTCCCCTTCACTCTCCTACTCCACAACCAACTTCAAATTTCAGCTTCCATGTTTAAGTCTTATGCTACACTCTGTCCCTACACAGTCCCTTTTCAACACTGTTCCTGTGGGGCAGACTCACTAACTTTCCCAGAATGGCATGATCTGTGTATTTGAACAGCTGCTCCTTTAACTGCTATGAAGCTGACCGCTAAGCTTCTGGATTTCTGTGCATCTGCTATTGGCCAAAAGGGTCAAACTAAGCATGTGGAGAACCTTACTTAATGTACTTTAATAACTGACATTAACTCCTTCCAGTACAGCTGATCAAATACACATATGTACACCCACACAGTTATTCCTAATTTTAATTAACATTTTTATAAGGGATAGGTCATTGAATTTTCATTAATTAGTTGAAGAGGATCTGGTTTAAATGCTGCTATGTGCTTGGTGAAAGGAGGAAAATGTGCAGGGAGGGACATTCATGACCAAAATAGATAAACGGTGCATCAAGATACCAAACCAGTTTTTTTTCAAGTTTAATCTTTGATGAATTTACCTGAGATAAAGGAAAATATCTGACTGATTACAGACTTACTGGCTGTACCAGGTATTTATTGGATGGATATATAAGTAAAAGAAAGCTGTTTTCATAAAAATTAATAGAATCATAGAATAGTTAGGGTTGGGAAAGGACCTCAGGATCATCTAGTTCCAACCCCCCTGCCAGGGGCAGGGACAACTCCCTCTAAGCCATGTCATCCAAGGCTCGGTCCAGCCTAGCCTTGAACACTGCCAGCAATGGAGAATTCACAACTTCCCTGGGAAACCCATTCCAGTGCCTCACCACCTGCACAATAAAGAATTCTTTCTTCAGATCCAATCTTAATTTCCCCTGTTTAAGCTTGAACCCGTTACCCCTTGTCCTATCACTACAGTCCTTCATGAAGAGTTACTCCACAGCATCCTTATAGGCCCCCTTCAGTTACTGGAAGGCTGCTATGAGGTCTCCATACAGCCTTCTCTTCTCCAGCCTCAACAGAACCAACTTGCTCGGCCTATCTTCATACGGGAGGTGCTCCAGTCTCCTGATCATCCTCGTGGCCCTCCTCTGGACTTGTTCCAACAGTTCCATGTCCTTTTTATATTGAGGATACTAGTATTGCATGCAGTACTTCAAGTGAGGTCTCACAAAAGCAGAGTAGAGGGGCAGGATCACCTCCTCTGACCTGCTGGTCACACTCCTCTTGATGCAGCCCAGGATACGGTTGGCTTTCTGGGCTGCAAGAGCACACTGTCACCTCATGTTAATTTTTTCATTGACCAGCACCACCAAGTCCTTCTCCTCAGGGCTCCTCTGCATCTCTTCTCTGCCCAACCTGTGTCTGTGCCTGTGATTTCTCTGACTCAGGTGTAGGAACTTGCACTTGTCATGGTTAAACTTCATAAGGATGGCATCATTCCACCTCACAAGTGTGTCAAGATCCCTCTGGATGGCATCCCTTCCCTCCAGCATATCAATCAAGTAGCACAGCTTGGTGTCTATGGCACACTTGCTAAGGGCACACTCAATCCCACTGTTAATGGATTTATGGTTCTTGATTCTTCTTGTGTAAGTAGAATATCCTTTTGTTTGGTATGTTGCTGGTGTTGGTCAGACCATCCATAATCACAGTTGCTGAAGTGAAGGAACATGGATGGAGTGGTGTCCCTGGTGAACAAGTGCTTTCCCCAGACGGTTCCCTTTTACTTAGCTCTCTCCTGCTGCTGTTGCTATCATCTTTCTTTAGGCATTTAAAAAAATTTGAGAAGCTGGTACATCAAGATTACTTGCTACATTTTGTACTGGGGAGTAATATCTGATAAGAATCAAATTCGTGTAGGATTTCTGAATTCCCTTTAGCAGCTTGTGCCATTTTCTGTGATGAATAGTTGCAATGTGCAAGTGGGGAGTACAGGGCACATGATTCCTGTTACGATATCTGGATTCAGTAATGGGTTTATCCCTATGGGAAAAGAGAAGATGGTGGGTTGAGAAGCCATGCCCCACAAGCATTTTCTTCCCAAAGTACAGGAAAATGACCACAAATGTAGAAAATAATATTACCCCTACTGGTAGCTTGCTGGAAGTTTTCTGTTTGGTTTTTTTGGGGTTGTTTTGTTGTTTTTTTTTTTTTTTTTTTAATGAACTGATCTATCCTTGATCCTAAGAGCACTATAAGAATGGATTTCACAAGTCATAATTTCTGTACATAGGTTACCTTTAAATCCCTTTTTTAATCTTTTATCTGTTTTAGAAATCTTTCCATGTAAATGTAAGGATTTGAGCCTTAATGAAACTATGCTTGTATGGTTCATTTGTTTCTTTTTTTCCCTTTTTTAACAGTCTTGAAAACAGTTTCTTTTATGTTACTGATTTATTCTTATACAAAAAAGATTTGAGTATTAAGAAAAAGTTTTATTTTGTTTTGTTTTCCCAAGGGTTGATTTTTATTGAGAAATAATCCTTTTTCCTCCATATATCAAGGCTTACTTCTAATCTTAGAATCCAAAGCCTCTAAAATTGCTTTAGATTTATTTTTTAATTTTCTTTTGCAGATTGGCATGGATTTCTAACATCTGATGCAATATTACTTAAACTGTAGTTTTAACATTAAACATCTGAGAAAGATGAGAAGTCCAGAGTAATATTTATTACTAAAAAATTCCCAAATATTTAATGATGTTATTTTCATTTTGTGAATTGATTCCTTTGTCTTTACTTGCAGATTTTGTTATTATCACCAAGAAGGAGGGAACAAGAAAAAGCTGTAGTAGGCAAAATATGTAATAGTTAACTGACATCTTTGCGATATTCGCTGTGTACTGTATTAATCTGGGAATGAACCTTGTTAAAATCACAGAATTATAATGCATACAAATTAAGAAGGGGCCTCTGAATGAAATCTGCATTTGTTATCCTGAAAAACAAAAGAACAGACTTGACCATAGGTTTTCTGCTGTCTTAGTCTCATCAGTCTTCTTACTCCTTTGCATTTCATTGCTTGTTCTGTCACACCTAAAACAGTAACACCTTTCTGCTTCTCATCTAGGATGTGTGCTAACTTGCATGTCCAAACTACAGATTTTGTCCTGTTCTGTTACTTTTTTGTTATTTGTTTGGTTTTGGGTTATTTTTTTTTTTCTTCTCTCTTCTCACATGAAATGCACTTATTCATCCCTGACTACTGAGTAGCAACCCAGAGCTGCAGGCCATATCACATAACTCTTTTACAATTTCTGAACAGGGTAGTGCTTGAGTGTAATTAGGGTTGAGGAGAGTCCTTCATATTAAACAAAATGATATACAGTTTACCCAGCATTCGTAAGAACCGTGTGAATACTACTAAACTGCAGTTAATGTGGTGCTATATGGTTTTGGGACCTTTTCCTTTAACATAACAATTTCCAGTTATGGGATGCATCATGTCTGCTTGGTAGGAATTTATTGAGAATTTTTTTTTTTTCAGGAGAGTTTAGAGACACAGTCTCATTGGTATAAAATCCTTGTCAACAGGAGAATTAGGTAATGCTGAATTGCCCTAACTTCAAACATGAGGAAGCCTATTCAGAAAAACATTCAAGAAAAGATTTTTGAATCTTTCATTCAGCTTAATGTTAGTGCATTTTGTAGAACAATCTCAAAAGTTTCTTAACTTCTTTAGCAACTTACTAAATACTCTCAAAGTTTTCTTGGATTCCTGGAATAACTTGCAAAAAATATATTTTTTCCTCTTGAAATCCAAGTTCATATATCACCCTTATAAACATTCTGAAAGAACAAGGTAGAGCAGACAAGCAAAAATATTAATTTTTAATGTCCCACTTTGTGCTCTGTTTCCTGAGTCAGTTCATAAATTATCTGCATTTTTTGCATGGCCATAAAACTAAGAAAGAATTGAAGATTATATGCTGATAGGATAGTATACTATATAATCTTTGAGTAATGAGTCTTTACAGAGAAATACTTTAAAGCATTGTCTCTTCCAGTCTTCCTATATTCTTGTTACAATCATGTTGGTGCTTTAAATTTTCCGTAACTATGTAGGCTCTAAGTCTAGAAGAGATTATAAAGATTATCTAATCAATAATATGATTGATATACTTTGCCTAATTTGGAAGAAGGAAGACATGACCAATTTGCATAGCAAAAACCAGTGGCCAATGTTAACCAGTATCTGAATTCTGAATTCTTTTTAGGTATTTCTCTCCTAAGAAGAGAGAAGGAGGAGAAAAAAAAATCATATAGCTGAAAAAATCCTGTTTTATCTATTTGAAAAATGCTCTGTTATGGAGTTTCAGCACAGGGGCATAATTAGGTCAAACACATGCTTTGATTTCTTTTTAAAAAAATCTCTGAACTTTTAACTTCCTTTCCGGAGAGTTTCTGGATGGTAACCGGTTCTATAATTTCTTGTGAGGATTTCCTTGGCTGTATACAGTCATATGTCAGACAGAGCTAAAAGTGCTTCCCCTAAAAACCTGGGATCAATAGGCGGTTTCAGTGCTGATTAGGTGAATCTACCAGCCTAATAAATTTGCTTATGAAATTTGGATTGCAGAAAATATGTGAGTGCTAATGGTGGGGAAGGTATCTTATTCCCTTTGGCTGCAAACAAATGATAGAAGACTTTTGTATTTTTCATGCTTTCTTAGAATTCTGTTACCTAAATTTTGGAAAATATCCTTCATCCACTCTGGCTCTTCTTGTTAGCCCTTTTCTTGGCTCACACAGTCAAATCTGTTGTCTCATGCAGGGGGTGCTTTCTCTCTCCCTTCTAATCATTCTGCTTTGAAACTCACTTTCTAATGAATTATTGTTATACTTGGTTTTGTATCATGAGGAAAATAAGTGTGAAGCTGGGAAGTTGCTATCCTTGGATGTTGTCCAATAACTGCCTCAAAATAGATCTAACCCTTGCAGAATGGATTTTTCTCACCTTGTCACACCTGTTTTTACCGTTGTGTTATTTAGGTTAAACAGATTATATTTCTCTATGAGTGCAGTATGCAGCTTTCAAACTTGCTTGTTATCTTTCAAATCACTAAATTAAAATCCATCCTATTCAGCTTTTAAATGTTTCTCACTCTACAAAAAAGAAGTTTTCTCTAGCTAGTGATAGTTAGATAACTAGTTAATGTGCTTTGTGTATTTACACATTCTTATGATTTAATCCCAAAGTGACAGTATGGACTCTACTGATAAACAGGATAAAATCCCCATATATATTCTACACCATTAGCTTTTGAATAATTTTAAGACAATTGCTCTGAAGACTTCTGGGTGTAACTCCTATAAAATACACCATTCCCTGCTCTCTTCTACCTGTTTTAAAAGTGTGCTCGTTATTTTTCTTTTGCAAACTTGTTCATTGCTGATTTGCCTATTCTGTATCCAGCTATCACTGTGGGAGTATAGCTGGAATGTTTCCAGTGTCCTTGCTCAACCACAGGGAATATGTGTGTCAGAGTAATAAGAATGAACAAGCTGCTGGTCCCCAGAGACACTGTAGCGCCATAGCACCATCTGTGAAGAAATGTTATGGAAGAAGCTAGCTTTTGCATTTTTAAGTTCTGCTTTGGTTAGATAGTTGAGGAGAAAACTGGCAATATTTGTAAAGCTAGTAAGATCAAAGACAGTCATTAGGCCTTTGGAAATATTTTAGAAGCAAAGGTAAAAGTTTGGGTTAGTTTCACGTCGGTACACAAAGTATTCTGAAAATACTTTATTCATGGCTTTACCACTGACTAACATGATTAGGAGATGTTTTTATTCACATTTTTAGTTATTACTTTTAAATCTATTTCTATTTGTCTATGTATCTATCTTATCTATCTATCTGTCTGGTACCAAATGGTGTACTAAGACACTGATGTTTTGTATTGGCTCAGTCATTCCAGCAAGTTAAAAAAACTTAGAGATATTTCAGTGTGAAACTAGAGTATTTTTGAGTAGGCTTCTGAGAGGAAGACACATTAGTCATGTAGTTGTTGTCCAAATTTCCACTTTAAATGCTTACATTGTTGGGAAGCTTGTTCCTTTCAAAACTGTATAAACTTGATTCCACTTTATTTCTAGCCAAATGCAGTTGTTGATTTCACTTCTAAATGTATTTGTGCTAAAAAGCTAGCATTTAAATTTAAATTAAATTAAAAAAAAGTAAAATAAAAAAGTTAAAGATGCAAGTCTGACAACTGGCTAATCTATTTCAAATTTGCTACACAGACATTTTCAGACTTTAAAGAAACAACAAGCACTTATTCCTCAGATTTCCTTATATGTGAAAGTTTTCACACCATTCATTAATTTCCCCTTTAAATCATGCTTGTTAGCCTTTTGTACACAGTTTTGTAATGAGATGTTTCGCCCCTCTAATTGTTAGCATTACATATCCTGAATTTGCTTCATCTTAGGATAAAAAGTAATAATATGAAGTGATGCTTTTTGGGACAAAGCCAGCCTGGAAATAAGTGCTTAGATTAAAATATCTCTAACTTCCTAAAATGCTGTGAGCTGCATCTTATATTCTGCATTACTTGTGCACAAAAGCCTTTTGAAAAAGGGTTTATTGGAAAATTGTAGCTCCATACAGAAAGTATGCTGTGTGAATGTGTTTTTATTGTGAAATTTGCAAACTGCCATTAGATGCTGTAAATGTACTTTCGGGGTATTTTTTTTTAATGATTCTTGGAAAATATACCAAGCATTTTATTGTGTAAACTTCAGTGGTCTAAATACAAAAAATTTGGTTACCCAAAGCATCTTAACTGATGCTTAACTGATGTATGTCATTAGCATGGGTGGTGGTTATGTGTGATGTCTTTTTCTTCCTGTTTTCTTGCTTTAACTAAATCCTATAAGGAATACTAAATACAAACAGGGCTGTCTCATTAAAATATTATTTTTGCAGTCATAAAAACTGTAATAATTTTTAAACCTTGTACCCTGAATGTTAAAATAATGCAGAGGCCTGTACTCACAGGCAGAACATTATCCATTTGAAAGGAACATTTAATGTGAAGAGATTTACAATTAGGAAGTATGAAGGTCGTGGTTCAAGCCTCTAAGCCACGCAGTTTTGCTCTCTCACTCACTCCCCTCTCTTTCTTCCCCAGTCCTGGGGAGATGGGGAGGAGAATCAAAAGAATGAAACTCTCACAGGTTGAGATAAGAACAGTTTAGTAACTAAGGTATAACATAAATCACTACTGCTACCACCAGTAATAATACAAGAGAAATACAAGGAAAAAAATACAACAGATCTTCATCCGATACCTAGCCACACCACGCAGTGCCCTCCCCCACCACCTGATACAAAGCTTGACTACGCAGTGAACTCCATCACCTCATACCAAATCCCTGCCACGCTGTGCACACCCTCCTCTGCACCACCACCCTTCCGGGTCTCTGCTCTCCATTTCTACATCCTGGACATGATGTGCTGTGGTATGGAATACCTCTTTGGTTAGTTTGGGTCAGGTGCCCTGTTTCTGCTTCCATCCGTCTTCTTCCCGCCTCCCCTCCTCCCTGGCAGAGCATGAAACTCAGAAAGCACTTGGCCAGCCTGAACATTCTAAGCCATAACTATGAACACTGGTGTTATCAACACTGTTCCCAAGCCAAAAATCCAAAACACAGTGCTACACCAGCTACTATGTAAAAGAGAAAAACCACTGCTACTGCTGAACCCATGACAAAACCTTAATAGAAATTTTCTCTGAAGTTTTAAAGTCTTACATTTTGTGACAGCAAAAAATGTAGAAAGGAAGAATTCATACTTTGAGAGAGGTGCAAATTAACCACCAAACTGATTTTTTGTTTGACATATTTAAATAAAAATATATAGTAGTTAAGAGCAGGACTTTCTTTTGTCCAAGAATCAAATCTGAATCTATTCCTAGTATTGTCAGAAAGAAACATTTTTAACAGATCTTCCCTACAACAATATTTTCTCTTCCCTTCACAGAAGAATTTCTTGTTCGGTGTTTTGGTTTTTTTTACACTTCATTTTCAGCCACCACAAAGTCCTCAGCATTTCTTCGAAGAAGAAGGAAAGGGAGATGATGAAAATAGTGTAGTAAAGTAAAGCCCATCATATGCAGTCTTTCAAGTTCTTAAGCAGTTCTTGGCAGAACGACTCTTTTCAAGTTGGCTCATTGAGAATTAGCTTTAAATTTTAGTTTGTATCATATGAACTAGGAAATTTACTGCTTCATTTATTTGATATCAATGATTTGTCTAATATATTTACACATCTTTAGATGAAAGAATGAACCAATAAAAGCTTATGCTGTAGGCTACGAAATTTACTGGAAAATTATTCTTCCAGCAGAATGTTATTAATGGCAGGTTTCTTCTGCCTGAAAGTTGGATTTCCTTGTTTTGACCTATTTTCCTCAAATATTTTTCAATATTTGAGGTCTAGAGAAGCTAATTGCCAAGTCTATTTAAAATATTCTCTTCTTATTGACAGGAAACCAATGTTGAACCAATGACTGCAATCTGAAACGCTCTTCTGTTTTACTTGGTGATTTGAATTGCTTTGGGTCTGTTTTTTTTTTTAATACTACTATAAATATTTTATTTTTGTATGCCAGGATAGCAGAAAAGGTAGCAAATATGTGAAATCTAGTACCTGATTCACACTCTGAAGTTAGTCAAATAATAGTAACAACCATCTACCATCTACAATGCAGCTCAAATTCATGGTCAAGATGTGCTGATGTTACACTTTCTAGGGAACTTCAAGAACCAGAAAGTCATGAGTAACTAATGACTTTGAGAAGATGGAAGAACTGCAGATATTGCTGGAAATTCTTCCAACAGAAGCTCTTAATAGGATATTTAGAATGACATGCAATATATCATTTTTAGTAAAAGAACATTCTGGCCTGGCTGGCTGAGGAAAGAAGTTCTGAAGAGAAACATGCTGATGAGGTTGAAGTCAACCACTCATCTATGATTTGAAGGTCTGCATAACTTTCAAACCCAGAATGCTTAGTCTGAGTCCCAATTAACAAATATATCCCTAATTTCATTTCCAGCATTCGTAAGGATGCACTATTTAATATGCTTTCCACAGATGAAAGCATCAAAGTAAAATTGTCACCATAGATTAATTATTTTTGTGATAGATTGTTCTGCAGAAGGTGACTTTCTTAAATATTCTATGTTAAATTACAAAAATGACAGATAGAATCATAGAATAGTTAGGGTTGGAATGGACCTGAAGATCATCTACTTCCAACTCCCCTGCCATGGGCAGGAACACCTCACACTAAACCATACCACCCAAGGATCTGTCCAACCTGGCCTTGAACACCACCAGCGATGGAGCAGTCACAGCTTCCCTAGGCAACCCATTCTAGTGCCTCACCACTCTCACAGTAAAGAATTTCTTCCTCATATCCAGTCTGAACTTCCCCTGTTTAAGTTTGAACCTGTTACCCCTTGTAGTGTCACTAACGAAGAGTCTATCCCAAGCATCCTTATAGCCCCCCTTCAGATACTGGAAAGCTGATATGAGGTCTCCATGCAGTCTTCTCTCCTCTATGCTCAACAGCCCTAACTTGCTCAGCCTAGCTTGCTCCAGTTCCCTGATCAACCTCGTAACCCTCCTCTGGACTTGTTCCAGCACTTTCCATGTCCTTTTTATGTTGAGGACACCAGAACTGCACACAACACCCCAAGTGAGGTCTCATGAGAGCAGAGTAGAGGGGCAGGATCACCTCCCTAGACCTGCTGGTCATGCCCCTTTTGATGCAGTCCAGGATACAGTTGGCTTTTTGAGCTGTGAGCACACACTGCCAGCTCATGTTCGTGTTCTCATTGACCAACACCCCGAAGTCCTTCTCCTCAGGGCTGTTTTGAATCTCATCTCTGTCCATCCTGTAGCTGTGCCTGGGATTGCTCTGACCCAGGTGGAGGACCTTGTACTTGGCATGTTTAAACGTCATCAGGCTGGCATCAACCCACCTCACAAGTGTGTCAAGGTCCCTCTGGATGGCGCCCCTTCCCTCCAGCATATCAACTGATGCACACAGCTTGGTGTCTCCGGCAAACTTGCTGAGGATGCACTTAATCCCACTGTCCATGTCACTGTCAAAGGTGTTGAACAAGACTGGTCCCAACACCTATCCCTGAGGGACACCACTCGTTCCTGATCTCCAGCTGCACATTGAGTCATTGAGCACTACTCTTTTCGTGTGGCCATCCAGCCAGTTCTTTGCTCACCGAGTTGTCCACTTATCAAATTGATGTCTCTCCAATTTAGAGACAAGGATGTCAAACACTTTGCACTAGTCCAGGTAGATGACATCAACTGCTCTACACCTTTCCATCAGTCCCGTAGCCCTATCATAGGCTACCAGTTGACAGCACTTGAGTCATGAGGACTTGGGGAATGCAGGGCACTGCATTGTGCTGAAGCTTGTAACATCCCAATATATGAGATGTCTCAATGGTCTTAAAGGCTAATGTTGGGAGTTGTTCATCAGACCGCTGACCAAACTTCCCCTCTAACATATTCACACAGAAAAGGATCTATGAATACACTTTTCTCTGCTTACAGCAGCCACATAAGGTTTTACTGTAGCTTGGGACACTGGTAGGAAGAGAAAGGGTGCACCAATGCAAGAGAAAGTTATTTATGTAAAATCTTTGGCTTCTAATCTACTTTCACTTTTATACCTAGAACATTGCTTACGGCTACTGACTATATTCAGGATGACAAAACTGAAAGCAAAGCTGGTTTATTTAGCCCTCAGGGCTTTTGTGCCCCCATGCTACTTACAAACCAGTCACGATTTGGCTCATAAATTGTTCAGTGCTTTGCACCTTCAGAGGAATGATTAAGGACACTCTGTCGACGAATAAGCTATTTGTACTCCCCAGTCATCAGCAAAACATTAATAGATGCTGTAGTGTTTGGCTTTGCCTTGACCTTTTCAAAGTTCATATAATCTGCCATCTGAATCATAGAGAGCAGATGCACTGAGGTCTGATCTCCCTGCTATTTGCCAAAACTGAAAAGATACTAAATGTAAGGCAACAGCATAGACATACCTGACACTGCTGAGGGTATGCCAGGTCTTTTAGATTTGTTTCTCAGAGATTATCTTTTTGTACATGACATTGTGAGGATGAGGTATTATATGACTATATTTTTAAGAACAAAATACCTCAACCTATGAGTGTTCATGTGCCTCCTCTGCACACTATCAGATGCTTTTTGTCAAACTGATAAATATCAAATATTGATTTCTGTTGTTTTCTTGGCACTCCTTTTGAATTTGTCAAGTTTAATGGATCTTTCCCATGATGTTTCATTTATCATGGATTCCATAGTCATTTTCTGGTGAAATGACAGTTCTTATGACTGAATAGCAACTTCAGCATTAGTCTGGATAAAATTTGCTTTCTATTGATTAAAGTTAGGTGTGTCAATAGCTATGGAAGCATGATCTATCACCCTTTCTTTTTAAAAGATGTATCAATAGTAATCTCAAAGAATAATTTGCTCATCCTGTGTATAAGGAAAGGTTTGATAACTAAATACTGGGGATTGAATTTACATGGCTTGATATTGGTGTATATGACCACTTACATCTTGGATGCTGGGACCTCTTGGCACAAGGTTAATAAATACTTTGAAGGAAATTAAGTGAAAGAATTTTGTAGTTTCACTCAATGGAAGTCCTTCAGGAGGAAAAGACTGCATTTGGCACTGCATAGCACTCAGATAACAGCCTTCATGGTCAGACTGAGTAAGCAAGAGGAACTCCTTCATGCACTGAAAAGTAAATGCCAGACACTTTCAGCTTATAATTTTCAATATCAGGGGTGGAATATTTCCCTAAGTATTCAAATTTTTAAATGAAGGTCTCTTTTTCTGGCAGTTATCAGTGCAGTACTCTTAATGAACTTCAATTTCAAGGCAAGTATCCTAAGCGCACTTATCTAGTTTAATTCCAGAAATAATCACAATGTCAGAATAATGGTATTTTTAATCACGTTCACTTGCAAGAAGCGATCTGTTTCTTGTAAAAAAATTTATGTAGTTTAGGAGTAAATGGTGGAATATACTTCCCTATCATCCCTGTTGTTTTTTTTTTTTTCAAATGTCAGGAATGTTTAGCATAACTTAGAATGTTTGAATTTGGAGGGTCTCTGTGTGTGAAGTTTTTCTTATTAGAGGGAGTGCTATTGCCGTTCCTTACTCTGAAATAAATACCTGGCATAAACAACGGGGTTATACAATTTTTCTGTAAAATTTTATTTTACGTTTTTTATCTACCTTGATAACTCTGAAAGCATCAACATTATTGCAGCTCTTTTAATGTGACAGAGTGTAATGATAAATGGATAGATGGTTATGAGGAGCTGTTTAATTTTCAGGATCGTTTAATCTCTTTTTTTGTGTTGCTCTGTATTCTAGCTATAGTCATCACTACAATGCACTTACATTTCTTGTTTGTAGTCTTTAGCTGGTAATTGAGTGGTTTTGTTTTGTTAGTTGGTTTGGATCAAAACAAGGAGGATTTTGACTGGTTTTAGATTCTCTTTTTCAGGGTCTTAAAATGCTGTGTTAGGATTTGCTCAAGGATACCCTGGCTCTGCCAAATTTTACCTTTGCTAAAATGTGGCTTCTCTCCTTTAGTCTTACTCAAGTTTTGGCATTGAGGTGTGTCATTTCACTGTCAGATAGAGAATATTATGGCAGAGGGAATACAATGATGTTAAATCTTTTCAAGTTCTTGCAAAGTTGCCTTCTTTTCTTCAGTGTGTGTTTTTGCCGTGCTACTTGCTTACATTTCCAACTGCCCTCTTTCCCTTCACCCTCTTGCTGTCCTGCTATTCTGTCTACTTGATGCAAGAGAGCTGAAAGCAAGAAGTGGTTGTTACAGTTGAAACCAGTCATTGCACTTTGTGATTTTGGTCTCTGTATATGACTGCATTTTAGTGGAACAGAAAACTATCTTTCTAAAACAGGCAAGAGCATTTATATTCATGTCTAATGCATTTAAGTTTTAATTAGAGAAAGGAAAATTTTTCTGACTTATGATTAACTTATATACTATTACCATGAAACAAACTGACCTAAAATTTGACACATTTTCCATTCATATAAAAGCTTCTGAAAAATATGCATGATTGTAATGAAGGAAAGAACAAACAGAAAGATGTAACTGTATGTATTTTTAGTATTTTATTATGCTGTCACTAAGACGATTGTTAGGTCATCTAACAGTCTAAAATGGAACCTTTCACTTACTGCTGGAAACATATTTAATAGAATATGCTAGTCAATTTGATAGAAAACAGTTTCACAGTGGAACAATAGTCCTTGTGAAAATGGCTGAAAAATAATTGTAGTCAGGCATCAATGATATCCTTGCAGATGCCACAGGATTCCCTCAGAAAAGCTTGCTCAGATATGTGTTACCCTAAAACAACACACTTTTTTGATTGCTGTATGATTGAAAATGCCCTTTTGAAACAGCCATTTTATAGTCACCTTGTGGGCACTCAGAACTATCATCTGCTTCTTTGTGCAGCTAGTGGAAAAGTATATTTCCAGTAAACTATTTTCTGTTGAAAGATCTGTTGCAGGAACTTGCCCTGACTTCACAATAGCAATGACAATTGAACACCAGAGACAGGAAGGTTTTTTGATACACATTGACTAGTTCAATACTTTCTTCCTAAAACGTGAAATGTGGACAGCGAATGATTTATTTGGTGGTGTTCAAGTCCAGGTTGGACAGAGCCTTGGGTGACATGGTTTAGTGTGATGTGTCCCTGCCTATGGCAGGGGGGTTAGAACTTGATGATCTTATGGTCCTTTCCAACCCTAACTATTCTATGATTTTATGATTCTATGATTTATGATGACACATAAATAAGAGTCAGCATTGCTAAACTTCTTTATTTTTATTTTGAAAAGAAAAAAATCTTGTGGATAAGGAACATTCTTTGTCTAGAAAGACAGGAGAAGCACAGAGTTCAGGAACTACTTCATTTACATGAATTTCATTTACAGTCAGGTTTCCTCTTCAGCCTTTGAACGCCTTTTGCACTGACACTCAAACTGTGACTGGGTCCAAAGTTGTTAACATATAGGCTCATTAACTTTGGCTAACGTGCTGATAAGTCTGGCTGAAGATTTGAGGTAGTAATGATGCTTGAATTGAGGTATTACTTCATGAAGCAGTAAGGACGATGTTTTCCCATCTTACATGAAGGTACAAAGTCCTTAGAGGAATAAAAATGATATAGATAATCCTCTAGTTAGAAAGAGGAAGAAAATGGAATATAGAGAGAATAGCAGTGAAAATCCATGGAGGAAATTTTAACAGCTCATCTCTGTAAGTATTTTTTCTACTCTCTGAGGAATCTTACTGTCTTTTCGTTAAAATTTCCCAATATTTGAAACATTTTTCTATAGGGCTAAGGCTGCTTGCTGTCGGTGTATAATTAGCTCTTTCACAGGCTCTACCTGTGTTGCACTCTCAGCTTACTTTCATATTATGAATATGTTATAAAATAAGCACTGTTTTGATTTCCTGCTCTCTCAAGTAGTCTAAGATTCACTTCTGTTTTGGGTAGGGGTGGCTTGGGGGGATGTTGGCTGTGTATCTGTATATATGACTGCATATGCAGTGATTTACAGAAACAGATTTAAAGGTCCTCTAGCTATTTTTGGATGTTCAGAGAAGGAAAGAAAGTGAGTTATACAAGTTTTCAGGCTTTTTTTATTTTTTTGCCAGCCACATCATTTTTTATAGCTATAACTTGGGATCTCAAAAACCCATATATTTTACTGCAGTGATCTTACAGAGGTTTCATTCTAATTTTAAACCTGGGTTTATAGTTTCCAGTGGCCTTCTTGGAGTATAAGATGTATTTCTGCATGACAAACTGGCTGCTTTCAACTTCTTAGGATAAAAAAACACCCCAACAAATCTTTAGAAGTTTTTTTTTTTTTCCTTTGTTTTTGCTTTGAAGCTGAATATGATCTAAAAATAAAATTTGTCAATTGCAGTCTAAGCGTCAATGACTTCTTAAGGAAAATAGTGATGTCCTTACAAATATCAGCAGCACAGAAACTGTCAGAAGTGAGCACATTTTCAATAACTTTTTGAATCAAAACCAGGATCACTCCCAATAAGGAGTGAATGCTGTGGGGGCTACAATGTCAGACTTAATGGACAAGATTACGAAGCTAGTAGCTAGAAGTATTGGAAAAGAAGGAAACCCTTAAGCGATGCAAAAATATGTATGTCCAGCTAAGAGATTTGCCTTTTCTGAAGAGGGCAAAAGGTTTCTTGAAAACTTTCATCTAGATAATAATGTGATAGAAGGATTTATTTTTCTGAGAAAACCCAGTCTTAACTCCTAGTAAGTGTAAGATTGGCAAAGAAACAATTCTCCATTTAGTTTCACTCTTTATTTGAGCAAGTGCAGAAAGGAACAATTTAGGGACACAGACACTGAAGAATGACTTTACTATTGAACTCCTAGCAACTTTTTACCAGTGAATTAGGCAAAACAACTTTCATTTCTATAAATTTTTTTTACACTAACAAAAAAAAAAAATCAAGTCAGAATGTTATCTCTAATATTTCACATTTCAATGAATATTCAGCATATTTGTATGAATATTTCCTAATTTGTTCAAATTAATAATCTGCTTCAGTAGGAAACAAAAAATGCTAATCATATTTATATTTATTAGAGATGATTTAACTGAGAAGTTTAGCTTTCAAATGTCTTCACTGACACTTTGGGAGAGGATGATAGATTACTGAAAATCTCCAGTCTTGCTATCACTGAGTGATAATTCTGTGGTAATTCAGATTAATGGAGATAGGGCTGAATGTTGACCATAGAATGAGGACACATAAAGAAGGTAGAGTCACAAAAGATAGGAATATACACTTTGTATATCTAAAAATTTCTGTTTAAAAATAGTCCGTGTAAGCTGCCTAGGCTTGCTCTCCAGGAAGTGAGGGAATAGAAGTGTACTGATGCCAGTTCTATACAACATCTTTTAGACACAAAAAAAAAAACCCCTAGAGATACACATATCTCTCTACCAGGAAAAGGATCTTAGATCCTAGATAGTTTAACCTTTTCATCCCAAGGGTGTTAAATACAATTTTATCACATGGTTCTGGCCAGTCTTTCCATGGTGATAGTTATTTTTATGTAGTATTATGCAAAGATATTATTTGCAATATGCAATATGAACAATTTCAAATGAGTAAAGTGTTTGCCCTATTCAATTTTTGTGATGCCTTGGAATTTGCTGGAAAGAGAAAGACTAAGGGAATAAGGAGTATTTTGTGATGGATAGAAAATTACGTGAGATAAGTGGTCTCCTATAGACAAGTGCTGAGAAGTGACAGTGGAGTTGATGAACACTTCATGTTCTTTTTCAAACTGGCGACCTGTCACTAGTGAGGTCCCCCAGGATTGAATATTGGGCCCAAAGCTGTTTAGTATCTTCATAAATGTTTTGTTTGCTGAAGTTGACAAACAGAGTGTGGCAGTGAATGCTTTGAAAGAGAGCACCACCTTACAGAAAGATAGGCTGGAAGAGTGGGCTAGCAAAAACCTAATGAAGTTCAACAAGGACACCTGCGACACATGGGTAAGCACAGTCCAGGCTGGGATCAACCCAGCTGAGGAACAACTCTGTGGAAAGGGACCTGGGTGACAGCAAGCTCAATATGAGTGAACAGTGTGCAGTTGCATCAAAGACAGCCAAAAGGGTGCTTGGTTACATCAACAAGGGCATCATCAGCAGACACAGTCATTATACCACTCTATTCAGCACTTTTCAGGCCACATCTGAAATACTGTGTTCAGACTTTGTCTCCACTGCACAAAAACAATGTGGACAGGCTGAAGAATGTCCAGAGAAGGGCTACAAAGATAATCAAAATACTGGGAAGCCTGCTGTATAAGGAAATGCTGAGAGAACTGGGATTGTTCAGCCTTGAGAAAAGATGGATTAAAGGAGAACTTATCAGAAAGTTCCAGAATCTAAAGGGTAGCTACAAAAAAGACAATGACTCAATTTTTAGGAGTCACATGGAAAGGACAGAGGGTAATGAGTACAACTTACTCTTGGTGTGATTCCAGTTGAATGTAAATGAAAAATTTTTCACAATGAGAGCAATAAGTCAGCCATTGGAATAGTCTCCCCAGGGTTAGTGGGGGGATCCCCAATGTTGGACACTTTCAAGATTCAGCTGGACAGAGTGCTGGGCCATCTTGTTTAAACCATGCTTTTGCCAGGCAAGGCTGGACCAGATCATCCTTGGCTTCCCTTCCAAGCCAGTATTCTAGCATTCTGTGATTTTAGTTGATCAATGGATACATTGGAACAAATATTTTCAAGACACAGGGTAAGAATATCTGTTGGTATACTGGGAAAACTGTGTTATTATAACTGCTTTGTTCTAGTGTTATCTTGGAAAATTTGTCATTTGTGAAAAATATTGTGCTGCATTCTTTACAAATCTAGATTAAAAATCAGTCATATAATAAAGTACAGTTTAAGACTAATAGGAGTGTGGGTGGTTTTGGTGCTATAGGAGGATTAGGCTTGGAAACTATAGTCCTAAGAAAGTATAGTACATGGTCATTGTTGTGGCCAATAGAATATTGGTATTGAAACAGCAAGTAATATTACTATTTAAGTAATATGTTATTTAAGTAATGTTTTATTTAAGTAACCCACCAAACATGTTCCAAGCTGTTAGTCATTTTATTACCATTTACTTAGGTTTGCTTACTGTGCGAAGTTCTCCCTTGGTTTTTCCTGTTTATTAATATGTAATATACAAATAGTTCTATTCATGTCTAATATGTTAAACTGGTGGTATATTACTGGAGAACATCCAAAGTGCTCCAAAAAATACACAAATATGTATGTTAGATCTGAGTCAGAGGATTGTCCACAAGTTTCTCACATCTTGACAAATTTTGTATCAGGAGATGGTGAAAAAGTTAGTCCATCTTTTATGAAATTTCTTGGAACCATGCAATTGTCTGCCATTTGATGATGTTATGAATAGAAGAAAGAAATTCAGCTTCCAGAAATGGAAGAGGCTGGATCGTTCAAAAAATCCAACATCTCATGCTAGCCTCTGGATCAGTATAGGAGAACCATGGAGCTCTTGCTGAAGGAAAACTATAGAAGCAACCAGATTTCAGAATTTGAGACTTGAGCAAAGACCAACAGCTAGAATGTTAACTATTACCAGAATATAGAACCATAGCATAGTTTAGGTTGGAAGGGATTTTTAAAAGACTTCTGGTCTAACCACGCCTGCAATGAGCAGGGATGTCTTCACCTAGATCAGATAGCTCAGAACCTCATCCAGCCTGACCTTGAACACTTCCAGGGATGGGTACTCTGTTCCAGTGCTTCATCACCCTTAACTGTAAAATAACTCCTCCCTACATCCAGTCTAGTTATACCCTTTGTCAGTTTGAAACCAATACCCCTTGTCTTATTGCTACAGGCCCTGATAAAACAGTTGTCTCGATCTTTCTTATAAGCCCCCTTTAAGTACTGAATGGCTACAATAATGTCTCTCCAGAACTTTCTGTTCTCCAGGCTTACTTCATAGGAGAGTTGCTCCAGCCCTTTTATAAACCCCCCCCCCCCCCCCCCCCCCCCCGCTTCAACAGGTCAATGTTCTCTGCTGAGGACTGCACAGATGAATGCAGTACTCCAAGCAGAATCTCAGCAGAGCAAAGTGGGAGGGGAGAATCACCTCCCTCAACCTACTGGTCATACTGGTTTTGAGGCAGCCCAGGTTGGCTTTCTGGACTGTGTGCCCACATTGCCAAATCATGTCTGGCTTTTTATCAACCAGTACTTCCAAGTCCTCTGCAGGGCTGCTCTCAGTACCTTCATCCTCCAGTCTGTATTGGTACTGGGGCTACTGCAACCCTAGTTTGCTTATTAGCAAACTTGCTTGCTTATTAGGAAATTGAAAGAGTGCATTTACGTCTGCTAAATATATGCAAGAGTTCTGTGTTAATTATGTATTCATTGAATTAATGAATCATTATGTGATTTTTTTCTTCTTTTTATTTCTTCCTCTGAAAGGTCTATCAACAATTTGAATTTATGGGATTCTAAATTTGCACTATTTTAATTCACTTGAAAGAAGTGTTTTATTCTGGCAAGTCTCTTAATTCACCTCTTATTATAAGGTAGAATTTAGCTGAGGCTCAAAAAGCAGTTAGCACTTGATGCATGCATTGTATTTAGCTGAAAGTAGCAGGCAAAGACGTTTAAAATTTGTGTTTTCTGTGGATCTTCTAATTATATCCATTCAAATTTTCTATGTCACGAATGTTGAGGATGCTTGGTTCCAGCTTTACTTCAAAACAGGTTACAGGCATCCTAGAATCTACAGAGTAATGAGTGCTATTGCTTTTTAAAGGGATAATTAGCTTAAGTACAAGTTGTTACTAATGTCTCTCTGAATCATTAACAACACAGTGCTTTTGATTCTACAAAATCAGATATCTCTGCATTATACTTGATCAAACAGTGTGCATATGATGACATACTGCAGCATGGACTAAGTTATTTTTCTTACATTGAAATTCAGTTGCGACAGTTTGGTTATACCAGTGAAAGTTGATGGCTGTTCTGAATATTAGTCTGACAGCTTAGCTCATTATTGTGTTTTTCCTTCATATATATGCATGACTCTTTGTGTATGAAACTAAGGGAAACGTTTACTTAAATATCCCTATTCTTCAAATCACTGTAAATATTAACGTTCCCCTTTCCTAAGACCTTAAAAAATACAAAGAGTTTAAGTTGGCCTTTGTGTCTGCTATATGCAATAAGTTTCAGTAGCTTCATTAACCTATGGAAGATGTTTATAAATTCTCATGTAATTGCTTTGCTCCCTTGTCCCTCATTTGAGTGTACTCTTAATGAGGATTAGCTCACTACTTTATGCTCTGAATGTTATCTAAGTTCTGCTGCCCAGAATGGAAAATAAGAAAAGAATACTTTTGATAGATAGCTCAAACAGTACTCAAGATTTACTCAGTGCTGCTAAAGCTTCCTCTGAACTACTGGTATATATAATCCTATCTGACCTTGCTGGGCTCTCAGGAATTTTTCTTTCTTCTTCCCCCAACCCTAACTTTATAAAAAGGTAATTATATTATTTTTATCCTCCACAACCACTTTTTCCAAGTCCCAAGTGCTGTGTTGTGTTCCCTGGTGAAGTTTTGTTCACACTTGGCTCTCTGTGGTGTTCTTGATGTATTTATATATATATGTGTGTGTGTTCATATATATATATATTTTCTGACTTTGATCTGGGCATGTTTAATGTCACTGCTTTCTCTTCTTCCAGTAGTTTGGAAAATGTTTCATGTCTGTCATGTTAGACAACTTACTTTTCCATAATCTACCGGGTCCGTTTGACCCTGGCTGTACAACAACTTTTCCAGTGGCTAATTTGAGGTCTTTTAGTAGCCTATACCTAAGCTTTATGGTTTACTTGTTTTTATCCTAGACTCCAGTAATAGTCATATCTCTTGCCAAGGGTGTGATTATTTAATTTTTCCTCTTTGAAATTGGGTGATTGTGTCATCAACCTTGCATTGGTCATAGACTTATTTTTGTTCAGTGATCTTCCGTTTCATATACTTTACTGAAAAGTATCTATGTATAACATTTTGCTTAAAAATCAGTATTCCTAATTACTAAAAGTATTCAAGTACAGTTTAAGCCTCCGCAATTGTCCTTTGCCATGCTTGACAATTTTGACTCTTATAGGGGTTTTCATAAGTTTCTGCTTCTTTTGGGTGGTACTTCCTTGACTGAGGATGCAACAGCAGTTGCACTTGATCAGAATTGAGGAATTTGACAGAATTACGATTATTCAGTTACAATTCACCTTCCTATACCTGCTCGATGCTGAGCAATAATGTCTTTTGTATTAATGAATCTGTACGTATGGCAAATATAAGACAGCCTAGTTACATAGTTATGATCTACTAAATCTATTGGCATGGTTGTTTTCTGTCTGAATCAACTTTCTTTCATTTTTTGTGGTCAGATTGACAAGGCATTGGAAAATCTATTCTAGGTATTTAGTAGGACGTGTCTTTGCCCATGGCAGGGGGTTTGGAACTAGATAGTCTTAAGGTCCTTTCCAACCCTAACTATTCTATGATTCTATTTACCATGTGATTTATAAGCACTCTGTAAATGCTGGTAGGGCCTGACTGAAGTATATGTTTGCCAAACTTGTTCCCAAAGAAATTTAAAATGTTACGGAAAAGAGAAGGCACAGAGAACTAGGAAGCTTGGAGGAAGTATCATTGGGTGGGAGAAATAACAAGCACGTATTGCTTGACTTAGCATTACATTACTTTTCAAATTATTATGGAGAACCCTCTATTTTATGAGCTATTAGTAAAACATCAGTTTGCATTCCATAGCTTAGACAGCTTCATAAAAAATTAGAAGTCTGCATAGATTTTGTAATGTAGTTTTCTTTAACATTTACACTAACTCCTGGAAAATGCCCTTGTGAATTACTCTGTAATTATAGTTTGAAGGAGCTGAAATATCAAACTGAGGTTAATGTTCTGTTAAGCTGTTAGCTGCATATAAGAATTAGGCATCTGAATGTTGTGAGGTTTGGGTTTTGGTTTGGGTTTTGTTTGTTTAAGTTCTTTTCAGTGCTTAATGGAGAAAATAGCTAAAAACATATCAAAAAAATTGCAAAAATTGAAAATTAACTTAAGGAGTCTTCAAAATGCTGTTGCTGATTAATTGGATTTGCCAGCAAAGCATCTTGGTGTTATTCTTTGCCCTAGCTAAAAGCACCAATAAAATATGAATACTGACAATTTCCAAGATGTTATACTTGAAGTGCAATCATAAGGCCTCTGTTCTATGATCTTTTAATGCAGAGAGTTGCCATCTGCAGTCATATCTGTTTGATCCCTTATTCACATACCTTGGACCCTGTTAACTTCCGGGATCCAATTAGCATCTTGTAGTAGGTGTTTGCTATATGTCAAGAGTAATTACAAGAGATAGCTCATTAAAGTTACTTTAATATGATGCTGCACATAGAGAAGAGGGAGTACCAGCCATCAGTCCAAGAGCATTTTCTAGCCCAAAATGTTTGACTCAGCTTGTTTCTGCTGCTTTTCCATGTTCTTCCAGATAAGTCTCAGGGGCAGGCTGGCAACGTAATTTCCAGCTTTCCTGGTGTACCTATGGTTCCTCTTGACAATGTGATGTTTGAATTTATATTCTTGTGGGTAGGTGTCTTCACCCGCCAATAGTGTCATACAGAGATGGGTTGTTACTGCTAGCAGTATTCACAAGGATGCATCCTAGCCTTTCTCTATGTCATCTGGGCCCTCAGGCAAGAAAATAACTGGGAGGTGGCTGTTGTCATGTTCTGACAGCGGAGAAGATCTTCTGAGCAAAAACTTCAGATGCGAGGATAGTGAAGTTGGATCAGCACACATGCCATTTTAGGATGCACTAAATTTATAGCGCATACAGACTGAATGATCATATTTATACAGTTTATCATCCCTGTTGCAGAAACCTGGGCTTTGTAGCTACTGCAGCAAGGAGGTAGGGTCCCAGTGGTACGTACTAATACTGAAGCTACTTTAACGGAGTTCTTGGTATATGTTGCAGGTGTGAGGCTTGCTGAAGTATAGAGTGATTAGAGTGAAATGTAAAGTAAAAGGACACAGAGTGAAGGTGAATAGTAAATATATATTCTGAAAGACGGTACAACCTCTTTGGCTGTTGTAACAATCACTGCTGTAAATTGTAGGCTGTCTTAGTTGGGCTTGATGCATAGGTATTGCTTCACACCAAGTGTTCTGTGTGAATCATAAGGTGGATAAACCTTTTCCTGGGTTTTTTCTTTCTCAACCAGCTGCCTTTACTTCAGCTCTGTCTTTTACTTCAGATGTTAGTGCTGTTCACCCACTGGGAGCCTTTATACTCCAAGATTACACAGACTTAGACTAAATAAGGTGTTATGTCTGCATTTGAAATTGCTTTTTAGCATTTGAAATTATTATTCCAGTTATGTGTGAGCTTAGAAGAAGATACTCATAGAGATGATATTTTGTAGAGAATTAATTTCATCATAATTTAGAGGACTTTCTTTTAGATGTCTGCACTAATGTTATTTAGGTTTCTTTTACAGTAAGTGGAGGGAAATGGGTACTTCAAAATTAATTTGCTATTTTAGATGAACAATCTTGAGGATGTTTTATTTCTTTTCTATTTGGTATAAAAAAATCTAGTAGTAGAACTGGTTAGTAAAGGACATAAATGTCTCTGAAATATCTGTTTTTTATGTAACTTTCCTGTCCCTAGCTGTTCTCTGTTCTCTTACATTTTATGTTTACGAGAATCAAGTCACACTGAAAAAAATCATACTTTTGAATTTTCGACTGTATGTTGGTATTCTCCAGTTAAATTAATTAAACATTGTATGTTACACATGTTTATTGACTGTGCTACTGCATACTTTTATGTAAACAGCAGTAGTTATCCAACTTAGTTTACTGTATCTGTATATGTTTGCATCCTAT
Organism: Forpus xanthops; assembly: GCA_032466535.1. Taxonomy (NCBI): domain Eukaryota; kingdom Metazoa; phylum Chordata; class Aves; order Psittaciformes; family Psittacidae; genus Forpus; species Forpus xanthops. Next base: position 30,808 of record JASSUY010002670.1, on the reverse strand, counting down.
ATTTGTATCTGTATATGTTTGCATCCTATATTTGTATTTTATTTAAAATACTTAATCTAGTCAGGCTAAATTTCTTATTAGGCATCAATAAATCATTAACATGGTTTTCCAGTCTCTAACAGCGAGTTACACAAGTGCAACTACAGAGAAAACTGATTAAGAAAGGTGAAGTCGAGAGATATGTTACTGGTTCTCCCCCTCATGCACCCCATTCCTCACACCATTATTTCAGCCGATTTGCTTTCTGGCATTATTTATACTTAAACCTGAACTAATTAACTAAATCAATAAAATTACTTATGAAGTTAAGTACTATCAACATGCCTAAAAGAGGAAAAATCTGGCTATTCTAGAACTACAAGTTTCTCCACTTAATGTATTCAATGGCTCATCAAGATCTTGCCCTGCTTGTCAAACTTATTCAAATACACAATATCACTGATTAAGCATGAGAAGAGCGAGAAGTTCACCTATTTGTCACATCTATTTCTGAGAAATTTCAATAGCTCTCCAAAGAAAAGAAACTCATGGTAATGGTAGACTTGACTTACTGAGGAAAAACGGCATAACAGATCAACGCCAGCTTGAATGGCATTGCAAAGCCACACTGACAGCTTTGCTTTTGTTTCAGAAGGTAGAGGAGGTACAGAATGTGACTATTTTAGGTTATATTCTCATTCTATACAGCGAATGCATGGAGAAGTGACCTATTAATGTGTTGTGTTTGTGAAATGGTAATGCTCACAACCCCATAGAAAGGAATAGAGTAGCAAAGTTAATAATCTTGGGAAAAATCAGTCTTTAGGAAATGACAGAAAAGGTCTTTTGGGAAAACAGACTAAGTAATAAAGCTTTCTTTTTATAGCTTCTCTAAATATATTAAAAAGATTGAATATGTAAAAAAGAAACGTAGAGAGATACCTTAGTGCAGGAGAGATATGTATCACATGGAATGGTAGAAGTATTTTGTTGGTTTGAACTGGGTTTCCTCTGATTTTATGAGTTTTTTTTTTTGTTTTGTTATTGATTTGTTTTGTCATTTTTTATTTGATACTTGGTTTTGTTGCTGTTGGTTTTGTTTTAGTTTTTGTTTGCTTCCTCCCTCCCCACACAGGGTTGTATTTGAGGTGCAAGATATATGGCTAAAGACAACAATAAACAGATAGTATGTGCAATCATAATATAGGAAAGCAAGTGGTAAGTATAATGCCTAATTGACAAGGAAGATTAAAGGATTCTATATGTTCATGGAAAAATGGAAGAAGCAAAAGAAAGTATGCATCACTTTTCAAACTGGAAGAGTGAATAACACTAAAGGCAGAATTTTTGGCAGAATGGAATTAGATTTCTAATGCTTTACTTTATAATACCAGCAGAAGAAAGTATCCTTTTAAGAAAGAATAAGTTTAAGAGTCTTTCATTAACTTGAATAATTTAAATTGGCTGGTTCTAAAGTATTTTTTTCTCTCAACAGCTTAAAAAAAGTGAAAGGTCTTTTTTGAATTGTTAATTACTTTTGATAAATGATGGAGGGCACATTAGATCCTAGGGGCCTGAAGAAGAGTAAAGAGTATGTAGAAAATATAGTTTAAGGGTGATGAAAAAATGAGCACAATAAGCAGTAGTAAGGAAGAGAAAAATCTAAATGAATTATGAATCAATTTTTAGGACCTATAGGGTAATTAAGTAATAAGAAAGTAACCAGATAAATTTGACAAGAACAAATTGTGTCAAACTAATCTGCTTACTTTCTTCAGTGGAAAATCATCATCTGGATGATTAAAAAAGGAAGGAAGAGCAGTCTGAGATATTTTATGCTGATGTCATCTTACTTGACATGAGCAAACAAACTAGTGACATGACCGGTGAATCTGCTACACAGTATGTGTGCAACAGAGTGATCTGCTGCCTTTCACCACTCTGGTTTTCTCTCAAATGCAAGGGCATTCCTTAGTGCAGCTCTATCTAATTTTTTCAAATTCAATTTTGCTGATAGAATAAATTATACGCTTAAAACATCTCTGGATTTAACTGGAATATTAAAATTAATATTTTCAATATTATAGGAAAATACCAGAATTAGCTTTGAGAAATGATGAACTAGCTAATCATTAGTAATGTATTGGAGGATCCCAGAGCTTGTAGCAGATGGCTAGTCACATGTCTAGAACAAGAAAAACTCCCAGTGAGCTTCTTTTTCCTGTAGTAGGGAAATCACAGGTCTTGAAGTAGTAGGAGTTTTGCTTGTAACACATAGGAATTAATTGTTATTCTCTGATATGGAGAAACCCTAAACATGAATAGTGTGTGAAGTTTTAGACATCATCCTTGTAAGACTACACAGGCAAAGTGAAGGATCTCCAGAAGAAAAAAAATTCAACACGTTTTGAAAAACATTGAAAACCATGAAAGAATTCAACTCTGGCAAGTTTAAAAAGAGAATTCTATGACATCTCTTGCAAGATGCACAAATCCATAACAAAAAGGTGAGAATTACTTACCCACACCTCAGTAATACCAGAAAAAAACAGGAATCATTTGTGTATGTTGTTAAGAAATGAAGAAACCAATCATGCTGAGGCTCATAAAATACTGGAATAGCTTATCAAGAAAGTGGAAACTCCTTCATTTCCTACTGGAGGGCACATTCGTGGATCTTGAGCCCTCTTCTAGCCCCACCTTATTGTGTTTTTTCTTATTCATAGTTCTAAATGTTATTCTTCCCTTTCAGAATAAGCTGTGTTTAGTTAAAACTGCTCATAGAGCTTTTGTAATGAGAAGAGCATGTTCAATATTTCAGAATGGCAGAACTTGTGTGGGATGCCTGCAGGCATGTTACCAATGCAGCAAAATAACTCATGTTATCAAAGACTCCATGGACATTTGGTAAGAAGCTAATAACCAACTGTTTAATTATACCTAAATATTAAAGACAGGTAAATATCAATGGAATAGACAACGGAAGAAATATTTATTAGGTTTTGAATTTATCTTTTCCCTCCATTATTATTCCTATGCAAAGGACTAGCATGAAAACTCGTTAAAATTTTTTATTTTATTATTTCCACCTGAATTTCGGGCAGGTAAGTAGGCAAAAAGAAGTAGAACTTGAATTTATTAAACAATGTTACTACTATGTTTCACATAATTTGTTTTGGATTTACATTTCTGCTATAGCAGTCTTTAAAGAAAATGAAAATTTCAGGGGCATTAACTTATTGTACTAGTCAGCTGCAAATAAATCTTGAGATATTGGGCTATATGCATGTCCTGGGTTCAGCAGTAGCAATCATTTTTCTCCTTGGTGCAGCGCTGTGTTTCGACTTTCAGCCTGGGAACAGAGCTGATAACACCAATGTTTTCAGTTACTGCTTAGAATGTTTTGTCTGATGAAGGACCTTCTGTGCTTCATGCTCTACCAGGGAGGAGAGAAGCCAGGAGGAAGCAGAGACAGGACACCCGACCCAAACTGACCAAAGAGGTACTCCATACAACAGCACAACATTCTCAGGATATAAAAATGGAGCACAGAGACCCAGAAGGGGGGATTCGCTGCTGGGTTGGGCTTGGTATTGGATGGTAAAGGATTGTATTCTCTTTCCTTGTATTTGCCTTGTCATTATTATTACTGGTGGTAGCAGCAGTGGTTTGTGTTATACCTTATTTACTGGACTGTTCTTATCTCAACCTGTGGAAGTTGCATTCTTTCAATTCTCCTCCCCATCCCTTCAGGAACTGGGAGGAAGAAAGAGGGGGGAGTGAATGAGCAAACTGCATGGCTGACTGGACTTAAACCATGACAATTCATTAATATTTTTTTTTCTTTTTTTCTCCTTGATATTAAAACAAATAAAGCATCTTTGTGAAGATTTTGATGATATTTCTGTGAGCTACCTGTTTAAAAATAGCTAGAGATATAAAAGACAATTACACAGGGAATAAAAAAGTGCATGTAAATACATAATAAAGCTTCAAACACATCTACAATTCCAGAAATAAATTGAAGAGCTGCCTTTTCTGTCAATCTGGTGATTTTTTTACAGGAGTTATTGTTCTAGGCAACAATTGCAAATGCTAATATTTTCTCTTACATGAAGCTGCAATGTATTGGTCAGCTTTCATACTAATGATACAGTCTGTGACTGCTTGCATATTTGAATTTTATATTACATTATCATGTGGACTTTTAAACAATGTTTTTGTTTCTACAGAGATAGAGAATAATAAAACCCTTTTTTGAAGGTGATTTCTTTTTAAACAATATTTTCTCAAATGCTGTTTCCAAATGATTTCAGTCACCTGATACCATTTCACTCTGAGTTTGCCAAATTCACCTGGAAATGTCTGCATCCTAGGGTCAGTTGTAATCATCAATAAGAACTTGGTGCAGCATATTTATCTTCTAATTCCCTTTGACTCACCAGCTTTAGGAGAAAATAAAAGAAGAAAAGCATTCTCTCTTTTGCAATCTTCAGAAGCAGTACCCTCTCCAAATTATCCCAGGAGCCTATGATTTGGACCATCAGTCAAGTGGCACTTCAAAGATAACATGTATTTTGGGAACACTTTATTGCAAATGGAATTAAGGACATTTTCCTCTTTAGAACCATATACTTAGTGAGCCAGAGTACATACTGCAGTTCAGAAAAGTCTGAAGAGCCCATGTATGCAGTCCCATGGCTGCAACTTGCTCATCAGTGGGTTGGTGAAGAGAACTTCCTAATGTATCCACACTCCTGTGTAAAATAGCTAATGGAAGCCATTTTTCAATTGTGTAGTAAATGTTTTCAGAAATGCCAGGCTCTGTGTTATTACAGAAAGAGAGAGAACTCTGTGGGATGTAAAACTTACATTTACTAAATGTGGTGAGAGAGCGGATCACATCTAACAACTTTTCTCTGTGCTATGCAGCATTCCTCTCTCCTCATGCCTCAACAGATTGTCAAGGTGTTGTCAAATGAACATAGAGTTGTGGGATTCAAATACTTGAACCATGAATATGTAAGGAAGATTTTTCTGCAGAGTATTGCATTTCCAAAGATACAAATACCTTTGGAAGTTAAAGATTTTCTTTTCTTAATTTTTTTTTTGTTGGTTGTTTTTCTTTTTTATTTTTTTTTCCAATATTTATTAGGCGATTCTAGTAACAAAAAGTTCACTAAAAAAACAAATGGGTTTAGCCTTGAGATGTGCAAGATGAGCCACATTCTCAGTCTGTCTGTTCTGGGGAAGTCTCAGAATCATAAAATCACAGAATCATAGAATAGTTAGGGTTGGAAAGGACCTTAAGATAATCTAGTTCCAGCCCCATTGCCATGGGCAGGGACACCTCCCAATAAACCATGCCACCCAAGGCTATGTCCAATCCAGCCTTGAACACCACTAGCGGAGGAGCATTCACAACTTCCCTGGGAAACCCATTCCAGTGCCTCACCACCCTTACACTAAAGAGCTTCTTCCTCAGATCCAATCTAAACTTCCCCTCTTTAAGTTTCAACCCATTATCCCCTTGTCCGCTCAGTACAGTCGCTCATGAAGAGTCCCTCCCCAGCTTCCCTGTAGGCTCCCTTGAGATATTGGAAAGCTGCTATGAGGTCTCCACACAGCCTTCTCTTCTCCAGTCTCAACAGCCCCAATTTGCTCAGCCTGTCTTCGTAAGGGAGGTATTTCAGTCCACTGATGACCCTCATGACCCTCCTTTGGACTTGTTCTAACACTTCCATGTCCTTTCTATGTTGAGGACACCAGAACTGCACACAATACACCAAGTGAGGTCTCACGAGAGCAGAGTAGAGGGGCAAGATCGCCTCCTTCAACCTGCTGGTCACCCTCCTTTTAATACAGCACAGGATACGGTTGGCTTTTTGGGCTGCAAGAGCACACTGCTACCTCATGTTCATTTTTTCATTGACCAATACCCCCAAAAGTCATTTTCTGCAGGGCTGTTCTGAATTTCTTCTCCTCCCAACCTGTAGCTGTGTCTGGGATTGCTCCTACCCAGGTGGAGGACCTTGCACTTGGCATGGTTAAATGTCATCAGATTGGCATCAGCCCACCTCACAAGTAAGTGTGCCAAAGTCCCTCTGGATGGCACTCCTTCCCTCCAGTATATCATCCAAGCCACACAGCTTGGTGTCATCGGCAAACTTGCTGAAGGCGCACTCAATCTTACTCTCCATGTCACTGACAAAGATGTTGAACAAGACCAGTCCCAATACAGATTCCTGAGGGACACCACTTGTTACTGGTTTCCAGCTGGACATTGAGCCATTGAGCACTATATTTTGCATGCAACCATCCAGCCAATTCTTTATCCACTGGGTGGTGCACCTATCAAATTGATGTCTCTCCAACTTAGAGACAAGGATGTCATGTGGGACAGTGTCAAATGCTTTTCACTAGTCCAGGTAGATTACATCAACTGCTCTACCCCTGTCCATTAGTTCCATAACCCCATCATAGATGACCACCAAATTGGTCAGGCAGAATTTCCCCTTAGTGAACTCATGCTGGCTGTCACCAAGCACCTTGTTGTTTTTCATGTGCCTCAGCATGCCTTCCAGGACAATCTGCTCCAAGATTTTTCCAGGCACAGAGGTGAGACTGACTTTTCTGTAATTCCTGGGCTCACCCATTTTCTCCTTCTTGAAAATGGGGGCTATACTCCCCTTTTTCCAATCATTGGTAATTTTTCACCTGATTGCCATGATTTTTCAGATATGATGAACGGTGGCTTAACAACCTCATTTGCCAACTCCTTCAGGACTTGTGGATGGATTTCATCAGGTACCATGGACTTCATATGTTCAGGTTCCTAAGATGGTCTTGAACCAGATCCTCTCCTACAGTGGGCCCAGGATATTCTTTCTCACTGTCCTTGCGTCTGCCTTCCAAGACTTGGGTGGTGTGGGCTGATGAAGACTGAGGCAAAGAAGTAGTTAAGAACATCAGCCTTCTCCAAATCCATGGTAGCCAGTTCTCCTTATAGCTTCCTAAGGGGGCCTACGCTGTCCCTAGCCTGTCTTTTATTTGCTACACACTTATGGAATCCCTTCCTGTTATCTTTAATATCCCTAGCCAAGTTTAACTCTAACGAGGCCTTAGCTTTCTTAACCTTGTCCCTAGCTTCCTGGACAACATCCCTGTATTCTTCTAAGGCTGCCTGTCCTTGCTTCCACCTTTCAGAAGCCTCTTTTTTCCTTCTAATTTTCCTCATCAGCTCCTTATCTGTCCAAGGAGGTCTTCTGGCCCTCATGCTGCATTTGCTTCTAGTTGGGATGCAACACTCCTGAGTTTGTAATAGGTGATCCTTGAATACCAACCAACTGTCCTAGGCCCCCCTTCTGTCTAGGGCTATATCCCATGAAACCTTACTAAGCAGGTTCCTGAAGAGGCCAAAGTCTGCTTCCTTGAAGGCCGGTGCAGAGAGCTTGCTGCACGCTCTTCTCACTGTCCTGAGGACCTCAAATTTGACCATCTGATGATTTTGTTGCAACTGAGGAGTTTATGTAAATGTTTATGAAATGTAGGCTCAAAAAGACACCTCCCTCTCTTCCACCTCTCCAAATCCATGAAAGGATTAGTATTATTTGCAATGCATTTTCTGAGAAATTGACTGAGAACTGAGCAGTTGCAACCAGAGTTGCAAAGGTATCTGTGGTGAAACAGTCTCTTTCAGAACCTTACCACCAGGAATTCACTTAACATCTATCCGTCACACAACAGAGGTTTTGCCCAAATTGAAATGCAGAGGAGTTTATTACTGAGTAGACTTGTCATTAGATAGATTGACCAGTATTTCAGACCACTTGCTGTAAAGCTTTTAAATATATTGCTTTCAGAACTTTGCTTGGAGACATTTTCAACCCGTCTTTCAGTTTTATGTGAACTTTTGAAATCAGCCACAGTACTGACGGGGGGGTGGACAGGGACAAATCAAACCCTAAAAAGCCTCAACCCAAAGACTACAAAATATTGCACAGAGGAGTGATAGCTACCTTGTAAACAACTGTTTAAAGGTGTTTTTCATTGAAGGGTAAGAACTGTACCAGAAGTTATTTGCAATAACTGAGTTGTACAGAAACTTAATGAATGACTCAAGTCTCTTTAAATTCTCTAGATTTTCACAGTTGTGAGTTTCTTGCTCCTTCTGGTGCTGCCACAACCAAGCACTCTCCATTCTTAGCAACTTCAGCATTTTTATTACAAACCTCTCTGCAGAATCAGATGAAATTTTCTGTTTCCCATGTATTTGGCTGACTCACTACACAGCAAAAATTTGGTAGGGATAACTTAGCAAACATAGAATGGAAACTACCAGGACAGACTACTATTCTCTGAATTTATTAACTCAATAACCATAAAAGGTGCTACAGACAGTCCTGTAGCTATGGAATGTATGATGCCCTAAGAGACTAACAGCTTGCTTTGCTGTACTTTTGGCAGTGTTCTTCCACCACCAGACAGCATGTGGAGAGTAATACATGCAATCCCACCTTGTGGGAGAACATTCAAGAACTGGCGCAAAAACAAGAAGCAGCTGCTGATAGCTGTATTTTTCTTTCTGTGAAAGAGAAATACCTTACATACCAGGGAACAGAAATTGGCCTAAAAATACTTCAAATGCTGGAGGGCAGCACGCATAGAATTAGGACTTCCTTTCTTCTGCTATTGGCTTAAGATTTGCTTTCTAGGAAAGCAAGAAAAGAGCTACATAAACGAAAAATAAACCTCTAGCTGTCAGCTCATATGCGTTGCAGGAGTTATTCTGTGCAATGCAGATTTCAGGTGCTGACTTCCTCTTGAAAAACACTGTTGCTTTTGTGCCTCATGCTCTTCTACTCATTCTCCTCATCAGAAAGGCCAGTGTAGAGAATGTTAAAAATGGTAGCAATAAAATTAATTGATTTAAGAAACCCCATGAAAGATTGGAACAACAAAGTGTCAGTAAAAAGAAATGCCTAAACAAGAGAGGGAAGTCTGTGAGTACAAGTCATAAACAAAAGAAAACACAAATGTAACGGTGAAGCCAGAAAAGATAGGAGGGCTGATATTATTAAAAAAAAACAAAAACAAAAATACACAAAACCCAAAGCCAAGTGTGCAGTGTAGGAATTAATCAACAGAAGCATTATAAAGTAATGTGAAGATATTTGTAATAATGGGGAGTAACAGCCTAGAACAGCTGTAAATACACAGTGTCACACAGATACTTCTCAGGCTCTGGAAGATTATAGCCGTATCAGCATGTGCTTGGGTTGATTAACACAAGCATGGCATGGTACTGAGGGGGCTCCAATGCTTCCAGGCCTGGAGCTGGCTCACTGGCAGACAGTGTGTCTGCAGTTCTTTGAGTTGAGTCTGATGGAGCAGAGGCCAAGGTTGCCCAACCCAATCTAGTATAAATATAAACAAAAGACTTGGAAATTGCCTTTCTGCAGAGTTTTGGGTGGTATGGAGAGGAAAAACAGGAATAGGAAGAAAAGGAAAGGGAAGAAAGAGAAAAGATAGCTAGGTGGGGCTGGGTCCCTGAAGTAAGAAGCAACCAAAAAACATGCTGCCTCCCACTCATTAATGCCAACTGACATCCTCCTGTCTTTCTTCCTGTTCATGCTAATCTGAAGCTGCCAACTTGTAAAAAGACTTTGCAGTAAATGTAAAATGCAGTGCAGTGACTATTTAGTCTGGAAGAGCTCACAGTGGCACTGCTCTTTCTTCTGTGTGGTACAAACAGCTTTCGATATTTTTAAGATGGATATTGCTCTCATTGCTGTTAGAAAGAATTATGGGTATAGTGTTTGATTGTTTTTAAATCCTTTTACTATTGAGAGCTACTATGGCCTACTTACCCAGTCTTTTAGAGAGTAGAGTACAGACAGAGACAGTTTGTTCAAGTTCAGGGCAGAAGTCTGCCACAGAAAAGATTTCATTCTAAACACCAATGGTCTTAATCTGCTGTTGTTTCAGAGGTCAGTCCTCCTCTCTGCAGTTCCCAACTGAGTAATGAAAAATCCCAGATGACACCTGATTTTGTGTCACAAACTCAGTATCCTGCATAGCACAGCTATTCCATGACATTCTCCTACACTGGGATGAGTGCTACGGAAGAATAAAGTATGGTCCAAGGTAATGCCACAGAGAATTGAAATCCATGTGGCAGTCCAAACTAAATTAGCCACACAGTTTTGGTTCTGAATTAAATATTACAGTGAGGAAAATGGCTGGACTGTCATGTTTTTTAATATTTAACCCAGAAAGCTTTCCTTTTAACATTTCTTCAGTTAATCTTAGAGATATAAAAGGCAAAATTAAATGTTGGCCTGCTACAGAAATTTAGGTAATAGCTTGATTCAGTGTTTCTTTCAGTTGTGTCGTGAAGAACTTAGCTTCTGAGCTGCAATTAAAAAATATATTTTTTCCCCTGAAGCCTCAGTCTGGGTGTGCAGATAAAAACTGCGATTTCTATCTGTCGTTTTTATTATGATTTTTGATTTTCACTTTTAATTCATAGATAGTTTATTTTTCCAATGATAGCTATCTCCAGAAATTTCCATAAATCACTGCAAGGAAACTTTTTTAAAAAATGATCAGTCTCAATATTGTATGTGAAATATGCAGTATTATCATCGTAATAATCCAACAGCTGATTAAAAGTAAATATGATTTAGTTTGTAAATGTGGAGAAAATGAAGTAGAATGTTCATGAACAAAATGGAAAAATTCCATTCATTTCAAGATGAATAGTTATTAGAAAACGCAAATTACACTACTTATGTACATTTGAGAGAATGTTGTTTTGGTTACAGAATTAAATAGGCAAAACTTGAGGCATACTTAATATAGAGCTGTAATCTTTGTGCTGTTTTTTAATTCATCCCCTGTATACTGAATGAAATGTGAATGCAGATGAAATTGTTTGTGATTTTGTATCTGAAGAATGCATGTCAGTATGTAAAATATCTGGGGAAGCATGAGGAATTCTGAAAAGAATGAATATGTTTTAAGACCAATTTTGCAGTATTTGTGTGAAGTCATAAGAGCTTATCATGAGACCAATTTCAGCTAAATCTGTTCTTTTACTGTTTCTGAATTTTGTAAGACAGGATAACAAGCAATTACAGCCAAGAAAAATAATATAGAAAATTTTTCTGTGGGAGGTTTAATGTATTTTCTCTAGTGTTTTCATCAGTTTTCTTAACATTAATCTGACCCTGACTTCTAGTTTTCTCCTATCATTTCACTTCAGAGAACAGTGCCTTATCTATAATGCCAAAACCAACTATCTACAGCAATGTGTGTATGGGGTACTGTTGTAATAGTTTTTACTTGATAGGGTTATAAGCATTTCAGTTATTTAGTCTCCTTGTATATAAAATATTTTTTTCCTCTTCAGCTTTTGTCATATTTACAAAGCAAAAATGTTAGAAAGAAAATAATCTGAATCAATGTCATCCTTGCACATTTGGTTCCTTATACCTTTATTCTCATTATGAAGTGTATAGTCAGGGGCTCAATAATTTGACAAATGTAATGTAAAATTACTTCTTGGAAATAACACCCTGAATGTAATCCTTGTAACATTTTACCTGCACATAGGTGCCATCTACATTTTCATCATATGAGTATGTAGACTAGCTTAATTTCAAACAATATCCTTAAGAAAAAACATTGTTGAAGAGTTGTATTCTCATTTGTCTGAAAAATCAAATTCAGCTTTCATCTTTCAACCTTGGAAAACTACATTAAACACATTGGAGAAGTAAAAACTCTGCATCAGAGCAAATGAAAGCAGAGTTTGGCCCACAGAAAATTGGACAGGAAGAAAGAAAACTTCTCAAGTTGTGCAAGAAGTATTGTGAATACCAGACTTGAAGTCAGTTTGTAATGCCCTTAAGTATGCATTACAGAAGAGGGAGTTACCAACTAGAGGGCAGTTAACATATTTTTCTAAATGAGGAGCAGTTGAAACTAAGAATTTCTACCTAAACCAGATAGAATCTAGAGATTTAAACTGTGCTCTGAAAGGCCCACTGCCTGAGAGATTACTTCAAACTCAGTGTTTTCCTGGGAAGTTCCTCCCTCTGATTCACACATGCAGAAATGTTCTGGTTTGAGGATCATCTAGGCTATGTCTGCAAAAATTGCCTGAGATCTGGCCTGAATAGAAGACTTAGAGCTGATAAAACTCAATAAGTTATAAGTTAGTATACAAAACAAAAAAAAAAAAAAAGCATTTTGTGACACTTGATACTGCTTTTTAGGTCATTTTCCTAGCAAGTGAAGGCCTTAGCTGTGTGTCTTCCTCTACTTTTGGGTGTTTGGATCCAATATTTAAAATCTCAAGACATTGAGAAATCTTTTTATCTTGCTCATTTTTGCAAAAGAACTTTCCTGTTGTGATTTGCTGTGCGTCTGTGTCTTACTGAGAAGAGAAATCCTTATCACTGGTTTTGCTCCATGTGCCCAGAAGGCTTGGGGCAAAAAATAAGTTAAAAATAGCTTTTAAAAATGTCTTGCTTAGAGTAGTGATAATACATCAGTTCTTGAGACATAGAAGGGATAAAAAAAAGATTTGTCTAATTCATTTCTTTACAAATCTGCCTATCTGCTGTCTCAATATAGTTTAGAGTGTTCTTAAACTTCAGTCTGTGGGCATATTGAAGATCATCTATGACTGATATAAATGTCTGTCCATCTATATGAAGTAACAGTACCATAATAGTGTTTCTAATTAAATGGTAATGATACCAAAGAGTCTCAGTCATTGTCTGGGATCTTTAAAATTTTGAAATATGTCTATAGGATTTCATAGATTAAAGAATTTCAGATATCCTTATGAATTTAGTGCTTAAGCCTATGGGAAATAAATATCAGCCATCCAATTAGACAGGGAAAGGCATCCCAATGGAATGATAGTGAAGGATTGTCTCCCTCAATTGTCTGTCAGTCTGTGTTCTTGCTCAAACACTGCCTTCTGTCTTCCAAATATAGCATATTACTGGCATGCTCCACTGCATTGAGTATTTTCCTAGCCTTCTCCATCCCTAAACAGGTTGGTTTTTTTTTTTAATTAACTCTCTTTTTTTTTTTTTTAGACTTTTGCTACCCTTCACATGCTCCTAAATGCCCTTCCTTCATGGACTGTTGACTAATCTCCCCCACTGGTGCACCTAACTCATGACTTAAGTAAATGCTGTAGCTTTCCTCAGCTATTGAGTGACTTAATTT
>JASSUY010002669.1:0-39582 GCA_032466535.1 Forpus xanthops | reverse complement strand
AGATCGGAGGTGCGGCCTCACCCGTGCCCAGTGCGGGGCACAGTCCCTGCCCTGGCCCCGCTGCCGCACTGGTGCTGATCCAGGCCAGGATGCTGGGGGCTGCCTGGGCACAACCTGCTCACGTTCAGCTCCATCAGTCCGCAGCCCTTTCCCATGCACAGTCTCCAGCCGCTCCTCCCAAGCCTGCAGCCTTGCAGGGGTTGTTGTGGTCCAGGGACAGGACCCGGCACTTCGGCTCTCCAACCTCACCCCGTTGGCTCCATCCCGCGCCGCTCCCTCCGCTCGCAGCGCGGTCGCACCCCGGGTCCCATAGGGCGAGGACCACCCCCCCCCAGCGCCATCAATGAACCTCCTCAATGAACGTGACGTCAGAGCACCGCCTGAGAACAACCCACCGCTCACCCAATCAGCGGCCGTCCCGCCCTCCCGGCGGCTTCCCCCACCAATAGCAGAGCCGCCTGCAGCCAAAACACAACCGTCCGCCAATGGGAAGGCGCGGGGCGGGGCGCGGCGCCGGGGCAGCTGGAAGATTCGAACCGAACGCCCGTGGGGGCGGGCGGAGTGGAGGCAGCCAATCAGCGCGCGGGGGCGGGGCCTTCCCGGTGCGCCCCCCCGTCGATCCCGGTGCTCCGTGTGCCCCCCCCGCGGCCCGGTCGCGGTGCGGGGCCGTGCGGGGCCTCCCCGCCATGTCCGTGAACATGGAGGAGCTGCGGCACCAGGTGATGATCAACCAGTTCGTGCTGGCGGCCGGGTGCGCCGCCGACCAGGCCAAGCAGCTGCTGCAGGCGGCCCACTGGCAGTTCGAGGTACGGGACCCCCCCCGCACTCCACCGGGACCGACCCCCCCGCACACACCCGAACTGGGGCACCCACGGAGCCACGGTGCGGGCGGTGGGTGCAGGCCCGGCCGCGGCCCACTGACACGCGTGGCCGGGCCGCTGCTCCCCCCCCCCCAGCACACACGCGGTGGGGGGGGAACCGTCTCCGAGCTCCTCCGGGGTTATTTATACCGTGTCCGTAACCCGAGCGCGGCCCGGGGCCGGGGTCAGGCTGTAAACACGGGGGGTGCGCTGTGCCCCGTCCAGAGGGCCCCGTACGTGAAGGGGGGGGGGGAATGACGCGGTCCCGAGTGGGGCGGTGAAGGGCAGCCCCAGCCCCCCCACTGCGTTAGGCCTGGCTTGGGAGGCAGAGGGGAAGCACTTACGGGTGCACCCTGCGGTGGTCCCGCAGCGGGGGGGAGCACGGGGCCTTGTCCCCCCCGGATCCGGGTGCTGGAGCTGACAGCGTTGTCCCCGCAGACAGCCCTGAGCGCCTTCTTCCAGGAGACCAACATCCCCAGCAGCCACCACCCCCCGCAGATGGTGAGTGGGGCCCGCGCCCCGTCCCCTCCCTACCGCAGACCTCTTTCAAACCCACCCTGACAGCTTCCACCCCCCCAGAACCCCTTCCCCACCCCTCACCCCGCCGCTCAGGACCCCCCTCCCGTCCCCGGGTGTGCGGGGCTCTGGGCTCCCCCCTGACAGCCATGTTGCCGGGGCCCGGAGCACGGCGCAGCCGGCGAATGTAAACACGAGCTAAGATGTCTGCCAGGAAACAGCTTGTCCTGCGAGCATCGCGGTGAGCCCGGGGCTCCCAAAGCCCTAGGAACCGGGGTGGCCCTGCTGCTGCCCCCCCTTGTCCCCAGGCACCACTTGACCTTGGCCGAGGGCAGGAAGCTCGGCCCCTCCAGGCTCTTTTGGTTGGGTTTGGTTTGGGTTTTCCGATGTCTTTTTCCTGTTGAAGGAACTCGGTGGTGCTGTGAACGGGGGCAGGAGCGGATCCGGCCTAAGCTGATTTCCACACACCCCCCTTTCTCGTTCCATCAGGGAATCAGCAGCTGCCATCACCGGCTCGGCCCAACTCCTGCCTAACCCCCTTCTGTGTCCATCCCTGCACCCCCTGCTCGTTCTTGCTGCCTTGGGGAGCTTGCAGGGACTCATCCCATGGAAAACCCTCTTTCCCGGTGGGAGCGGGGCCGGCTCCAGGCCTCACCTGTGTTTTCACATGATTCCCATCGGGCGCTGTTGGAAACGGGATGTAAACCAGCTCTGCCAAAACACATCCCTCTGCCAAGCGCACACCCCATTGCCTCCCCAGCCTGGCACAGGGCACAGCTCCCGCCTCCCCACAAAGCTCCTTCTCCCCAGACCCCCCCAGCTTGGGTGGGTTTTGGCTGTTTCACACACACCTCTCCCCCCCCCAGCTCAGGGCAGATGGGGGGCTCCATGGGTGCAGTTCCCATATCTTTTCCCAGCAGCAGAGCACAAAGCAGTCTCTGGTAGAGGGGGGGATGTGACCGTCATTCCCAGCACCCCACAGAGCCCCCACAGGATCCAGCTGTGGGGCAGGGACTGATCCTCCAACAGCCAAGCAGCTCCTTTATGGAGCTATAGACTGGGTTGAAGGGACCTTAAAGCTCCTCCAGCTCCAACCCCTGCCGCAGGCAGGGACACCTTCCACTGGAGCAGCTTGCTCCAAGCCCCATCCAACCCAACCTTAAAGCACTGGGTGAGGAAGGCAAAGACTACATGGCAGTTCTTGGTGGGTTTTGGGGGGACTCCTGGCTGATCCTTTGGTCACAGAGACCCCTCTTGCTATGGATGGGATGAGGAAGAACATATATATATATACACACACATACTTATACATACGTACATATATGTATATATATAGCACCCCCATATTCAAGAGTGCTTTGCTGAATTGGGTCCCCATCTGGGGGAGGATGCCTGCCCTTCACTGTGTCTGCTGCAACAGGGTATGAAGGGGAGTTAGGGGGCCCTTAGACCCCATTGCATCAGCCCCATCCCTGCTGCTTCTCTCTGGGGAGGCAGCTGGCACCAGAGCAATGGCCTCCTCCCAGAACCTGCCTCACTGCAGGGCTGTGAGCATCCAGGATGCTCCAAAACGTCCTTCCCAGCCTGGGCTGCTGGCCCTCCCCAGGCAGCCCCCCCACCTTTCAGGGAGCCACCAGATCCTTGGGTAGTCCAGGATAAGCCAGAGCCAGGCTCTGAGCACCCCCTGGGGCTGGGGGGTGCCGGGTGTGGGATGGATCCCCATGGATGGGGTTGGAACCCCAAACCAGACCGATCTGACCCCCCCCTTTCCTGTGCCCCACAGATGTGCACCCCCAGCAACACCCCAGCCACGCCGCCCAACTTCCCGGATGCTCTGGCCATGTTCTCCAAGCTGCGGACCTCCGAGAGCCTGCAGAGCAGCAACAGCCCCATCACCTCCATGGCCTGCTCCCCCCCGGGCAGCTTCAGCCCCTTCTGGGCCTCCTCGCCCCCCAGCCACCAGCCAGCCTGGCTGCCCCCCTCCTCACCCACCGCCCATGGCCTGCACCACCACCTCCACCACGGGCAGCCTGCCTGGCCCCCCACACCCCCACCTGCTGCCCCCCCACAGAAAGCCATGGCCACCGTGGATGGCCAGAGATAAGACTGGGATGGTGGAGGGGGGGGGATTGGGATGGGGGGATCAAGGAGGGGGGTCCAGGCCAGGGCGTTGGGAGCGGGGGCTCCCTGAGCAACGCACTGGAAGCATTTTCTAGGTTTTATTATTTTTTGGGGGGGGGACACGCTGCACGAGAGCCCCTGCAGGAGCCCCAGCTGGGCCTTCACCCCCCCTTGTTTTTTAAATATATAGCTATAATATATAAATATATCTAATGTATATAAATCCAGAGAGAAGGGGGCAGCTGCTGGGCGGGGGTCCCTCTGGCTTCCCCCAGCATCCCTGCAGCAGGGCAGGAGAGGGAAAAAGAGGGGGGAATAACACAGAATCAAGGGATGGAGGTGGCCATGGGGGCACAGGGCCGTTCCCCCCCTCCAGCTCTGGGCTCCCTGGGTGCTTCTTGCAGCACCCACAGCAAATGCAGCCCCCCCTCTGGCATCTGAAGTTCAGCCTGGCTTCTTGCACAGACCCCGCCTGGGGGGTATCAGGGTGAGGTCCCTGTGGGTGCTGTGCATGGCCCTTGCCCAGGGAGGGGGCAGCTGGGGAGGTTTTTAGTTTTCAAATCAATCTTGCTTAAAAAAAACAGAAAAGACACAAAAAAAGAAAAAAAAAAAAAACAACCAAAAAGAGCAAAAAGAAAAGGCCATGCCCGGGGTGAAGTTTTCTTAAAAAGAATAAAAAAAAGGCAAAAAAAAGAAATCCCGTTCTTAACAGCACCTGTGCGGCCTGTCTCTGTGCTGGGAGCACGCACTGTGAATGGCGGTCATGGCCCCACAGGAGTGCCACAGCCTCCAGGGGGCTGCCCCCCGTTTAAGGGAGGCCCTGCAGTCAAGGGGGTGTTAAGCTGTGGTCCCCATCCTGTGCCGTGCAGCACACCCCTGAGCCCCATCACCCACCTCTGCCTCGGTGCTGTGGGACACCCGGTCCTGCTGAGCTCAGGGTCATGCCTTCAGGTTGTGTCCCACTGCAGCCGGGTCAACA
This sequence comes from Forpus xanthops, assembly GCA_032466535.1. NCBI lineage: Eukaryota > Metazoa > Chordata > Aves > Psittaciformes > Psittacidae > Forpus > Forpus xanthops. Next base: position 35,106 of record JASSUY010002669.1, on the reverse strand, counting down.
GCCCCAGTGCCCACCATGGGATGGCAGAGCCCAGGAGCTGCTCAGCCCTGAGCTCCCAATCCACTTGCTCTGCTTCCATCCTTCAAACCCCAGCCCGGTTTGTGTTGGAAGGGACCTTAAAGCTCATCCAGTTCCAACCCCCTGCAGTTTGAACCCATCACCCCCCATCCTGTCACTGCAGTCCCTGTTGAATGTCCCTCTCCAGCATCCCTTTAGCCCACTTCAGACACTGCAAGCTGCTCTGAGGTCTCCACGCAGCTTCCCTTCTCCAGTCTGAACAGCCCCAATGTTCTCAGCCTGTCTCCATACAGGAGGTGCTCCAGGCCCTGATCATCTTTGTGGCCTCCTCTGGACTTGCTCCAGCAGCTCCATGTCCTTCTCATGTTGAGGACACCAACACTGCAATGACATCAATGTCATCAAATGACACCAAACAGCACACCCAGCCCCTGGTTTAGTGCTTCAATAGCCCAACTCCATCACATGGAATAAAGCCCTAGCCCTGCTCATGCCACAAACCACTGGGGTCAAAATCCTCCCAGATGGGGATGCAGCAGCTCCAGGGATGCCCGGGGGGGCCCAAGGGCAGCAGCAAAGCAGTTCCCAGGATAGGAGGAGAGCCCCGGGGCAGGACTGACCTGGCACAGCACAACGGAGGAAAAGGAAAGGCTCCCAGCAGGGGCTGCTCACCACAGAGGGACACAGGCAGCAGCTGGGGGGGGCTGTGCCTGGTGCTGGTGCTTGTAGGGGCTGGGGGTCACCAGCTCAGCCCCGGCTGGGCCCTGTCCTGCAAACCAATCAGTGCTGGGGGTGGGCTGAGCTCACCCATGGGTGAGGAGGGGTCTTGGCTGGCTCCCGTTATCCCACTGGGGGCGCTCCCAAAGCAGGTTCCAGCTTGCTTTAGGGAAGGAGGGGACTGTCCTCCCGAGGCTGGGGCAGGGCCTCGTGCCCGGCTCCAGATGGGAAAGCAGTGGGGTTGGTGCCAAGCGCTGCGAGAGGGGCAGGAGGGTGATGAAAGGGGGTTCCCCACGAGGGGAGTGGGAAAGCAGCCAGGTGCTGTTCCCCCTTGCAGCAAGTCAGGGCCTGGGGCTGGGATTGGCCTTTGCCAGGAGCCAGATGCTGCTGCAGCACCCGGTACCCCCATCCCCACTGTGGGGCCATGGGCTCCCACACAGGGTTCGTGCAGGGCAAGGGGTGCCCGGGGCAGCACAGACCCTGGGCACGGGGGGGCACCAGGGGCTGTTTTCAGCTCCTCCAGTGACACATGGCTGTGGGCCAAGCGATGCTGCTGACCCCTCCCTCTGTATGAGGGTCCCAAGCCAGGATCCCCCCACAAGGGCTGAGCATCACCATTTAACGGCGCTGGGCCACCGGGGTTCTGGGGTGTCAGTAGGGGCGGACTGGCCTTCTCATCCTCTTGGTTTTCCTCCACCTCTTCCTTGTCTTCCTTTGCTGGGTGATGCAGGGGGCAAGGGCCAAGCTCCCTCCAAGGACAGCAGCAGCTCCCCAAGCCGAGCACCTCCCGGTTCATCCAGGTTTCCTCTTTCACGTAGGACCGTTCCTCCTTCATCTGAAAGATCTCCTGGAGAAGATGCTGGTAGAGAGCCACGGCCTAGGAGAGGAGGGTGAGCTCAAGGGAGGGTCCCTGCGGACCAGACCTTGGTCCCTCCCCCGGGGACAGGAACAGCATGTCCCTGTGCCACTCAGTGCCGTGCAGGATCAGGTCCCTCTCTGGTCCCCACCACCGCAGGGTTTAGCCCTTGGGGGCTGAGGCCCATGAGGCGCTGATGGGGCCTCTCAGCTGCCCAAGGAGCGGGCACAGTTCCGTGCCGCAGGTCAGGGTGGTGGGCCGGAGCTCCATGGGCACGGAGCCTGCAGCCGGCAGAGCCGGGGCACTGCTCTCTCGGACCCACAACTCACAGTGTGACAACCCGTGTCAGCACGGGGAGGACCCAGGGCAGCGTTTCAGCCCCAGCGCTTCCTTCCCAGAGCTCCATCCCTTTCCCAGCGGAGCGAAGCCTCACGTACCGCCGGGTCTTTGGGCTTCCAACAGACCGTGCTCCGAAGGGAACCGGGACAGCCTCCCCCTTGGAGACGCCGCTCCCGTTTCTTCCTCCTCCTGCTGCCCCAGGGGAGCAGCCACGGAGCCACCCCGGGAGCGGGCGCCTTGCGGCCCCGGCCCTGTCCCCTCTGCCCGCTGCTCCCAGCCTGGGCCGGCCCCGGGCCCGAGCGGGTCCCGCGCTCCTGCGGCCGCACACCCGAGGGGACCCCGGGCATGAGCAGCAGCGGAGCGCGGCCCGGGCGCTGCTCCCGGGGATGCGGAGGACCCGGTCCCGCCGGATCCTTATTGGCCACCTCCCCGACGGCTCCTCCCGTCCCGCAGTCCCGGCCCCGGTCCCGCTGTGCTCCGCCCCGCCCGGAGCGGCGCATCCCGGGGGATGAAATGACGGGGACAGCCCGGGGCAAGCGGCCACCCTGAGGAGGGAGCCTGCAGGGGCTGCGGGCTCAGGAGCTCCGCAGACGCCTCCGGGGCAGGGCACAGCCCTAAACCGGCACGGCGCCATCCCGGCACGGTGGGAAGGACCTTGGGGTGAGGCTCCGTGCTGAGGGGATGGCAGCCAAGGCCCAGGCCACGCAGATACTGTGTCCGTCCATCCACCACCTCCCCCTGATCTGTGGGGTACCAGCCTTCCTAAAGCAGGCACGGATTTGGAGACAGCTCCTGGCTTCACGTCAGCCAACTGCTTCTGGCTTCTAGTGAAGAGAAGCCTGAGGACAGCTTGTGCCCTGGTGCTGACTACAACCCACAGGACATGGCTCAACCCTTTGCTTGCTTGGGGCTGTGGTTCCATGCTGTTCCAAAGCAAGCCCAAGCGGGACAAGAGCAGGCAACAAGCCTTGACATTGTCCTATTGCAGGTGGGACAAGCAGTGGGGAGAGATCAGTGCTGCTCACAGCTCCCAGGAGGAAAAGCATGGTCCAATGCTAACTCAGAGCAAGGGGGTACATGCAAACATCTGCAAGTACTCCACATGCTCCAGTAGATCCATTCTATAATCCTCCCAGTACAGGACTGCTCCTGGAGCAGGCTGAGGAGCCACAGTGTGTTCCCAGAGCAGAGCCAGGATCTGTTCCTAGTACATGGAAAACACAGGAAACCCATCCCTAGCATTAAGCCCTCACCCAGCCCTGCTGGAGATACTGAAGACAACCCACCCGCTCCAAGCCCCCGTGTCCCCTCCCCAGCTCTGAGCCTGGCCACTCTGGAGCAGGGCACACTTGTTTATTGCTGCTGAGGCTGGCCCTGCCCAGACACTGCCTGGCCCTCGGCACCCTGGAACACATTCAGATGCTGGAGGGGAAGAGAAGGATTTGGGCAGAAGTTGAAGGAGAAGCAAAAGGGAAGAAGGGTCCGCTAGTGAGAGCAGTGCACTCTGGAAGCAAGTGATTTGTTCCTCATCTCAACAGGCTGGAAAGAGGTACATGTTTTACTGGAGTGTTTGTCTGCCTCAGCAAGGGGAAGATCACAGTTAGGGAATTTATTCTTCCTGGAGACAAAGCCCTTCACAGGCCCCTTGTGCTGCTTTCTCAAGTGTCCCTTCCAGCCAAGGATTAGCATCACACAAGAAAGGAACAAGCTGCAGTCCTGCTTCCCCGTGGAAAGGGCTGCAAGCTGCCAAGTGAGCCTGGTTACAGCAACAGCCCCACAGGCCAGGCATAGCAGCTGTTCAGAAGGGACAGGCTGCACAGGAGGCACCAAACCTGAACATGCTCTGCTTTAGTAGCAGGGTCAGTGTTAGTGTTTTGGAGAGGAGAGCTGCATTAGAGGCAGATCTTGTTCCAACTCCTCGTTCCCACAAGACTGCCACAACTCAGCAGCCCCAAGCAGCTCCAGGAACAGTGCCTGGGGTTGCAGTGCAGACAAGTGTTCAAGTGAGGACCAAGACCCCCATGTGCTTTGCCCCTGCAGAACAAGAATGACCCAAAGCTCACAAAATGCACTGGCTCCAGCCCTGGCTGAAAACCTTCATGCTCCTACAAGAATAAAGTTGTCTTATGCCTATAATTGATGCCTCTTCATGCATATTTCCTTCTCTTGTGGAAGCACCAGGTCTAGTCATCGACAGTGATGTTGCGAAAGAGGTAAGCCATGGACTCGCCATTGTGGATTCGTCGGATGGCTTCAGAGAGAATCAAACTGATATCCACAGTCTTTATCTTGGGGCACTGCAGCTTCTGGACCTCATGAGGAACTGTGTTGGTTACTACCACCTATGGAGTATCAGAAAGAAAAGAGCATCAGTTGTGCTGCTGATTGCTCACCCTCCCTGAGTGGTGTGTACTGCTGCTGAGCAGGTCAGGGGAGAGCTCCTTGTGTGTTTGAATAGAGTAAAAGAAATGGTCTCCCCCCCAGGTGACAGTTACTGCTGAGGGAACCAGCATCACCAACTCTACAACAGCCACCTCCACACAGGCTGAGGGGTCCACGTTGACTGCAGGAGCTGACATATTTGTTATCAAGCGTGACACTTAAAGTAATCTCTTCATGTACACAGAACTGATCTGATCTCAATATGGATTCACCACACATGTTTCCTCTTCCCCCTCCTGCCCATGAAGAGCCAGGGAACTGAAAGCTGATGTTCAGCTTAAGCAGCATGATGATGAAAACTGAAAACTGGAATGACTGGAAATCAGTCATTCCACAGATGAGCAATGTGGCAGGGGAAGTACATCAGTTGGTGGGTTTTGGTGCCCTACATCAGTCCAGCTCCCAGAGCCTCAGTCAGGGAGCAGACCCACCTCATCAATGGAGGATTCCTCAATGAGACGGGGGGCATCTGCTGACAGGAGCCCATGAGTAGCCATCACAAAGATCTTGTAGGCTCCACGCTCTTTCAGGATCTCTGCAGCAGCAACAAAGCTTTCCACATCATCAATGATATCATCCTGAGAAGACACAGAAATGCAATCAAACCCAAAGCTGACTGTGCCTGTAGGCCAGGAGTGAATCTCCAAGGCACTGCAGCTTTGGCCACATGTAAAACAGAAACCCTAGCTATTTCAGCTGCTGTTGGATGTGAGGACAGCCACCTGTGAATGCCATTTCTCTCATGGACAGACCCTTTTGCTTGTATGCAGAACAAACATCATGTCTTGGAAACAAAGGAGTCCCTGCACACACCCCAACAAAGCTGGGTTTTATCACAATGATAGTAGCTGCGTGTTGATGACTGCAGCACGGCACAACAAGGATGAGAAGCTCAGCAAGATTTCTGGATGTTTTTGAAACGTTCCAGAAGATTTCTCTGCATGTCCTGGGCTTGTGGAGCATTTGTAGAAACGTAGTATTTGTAGCTTCAAAGCAGCAAGGAAATTTCAGGGCTTAAAGCACTGAAGTACAAAGGGTTTTCAACAGCAAGCTGGAATAACCAAAGCCACCAGGGAAACTGGAAAAAAAAGGTGGCAACAATCACATTGCCAACCCTCTCCAAGCAGCTCCTCCTCTTCGCTAGGATAAAGCAGGTCAATAGAAGATGCTGAGAGGAAGCCACCCCCCTCCCACCCTTCTCTCCATCACACTCATACCACAATGATGGCAATTCTTCCTCCAACATCTCCAACCACAGTTATTGGTGGTTTCTCCTTGGCCATCATCACTAAAGAAGAAAGAAAAGCCCAGGTCAGTTACTCTAGAATCAAACCACAACAGCTCCACCACACAAGAAGCCTAGCCTTTAACTACATCTTACACTGGTGCACAGACACGTGCATCATGTTATCTTGACACTCACCTAAAGAGGTAACCACTGGTTGAACCATTGTTTTCCTAGAATCCCAGACTGGTTTGTGTTGGAAGTGACCTTAAAGCTCATGACCTTAAAGTTCCAACCCTGCCACGATCAGGGACACCTTCCACTGGAGCAGCTTGCTCCAAGCCCCATCCAGCCTGGCCTTGAACACTGCCAGGGATGGGGCAGCCACAGCTTCTCTGAGCACCTTGTGCCAGCGCCTCAGCACCCTCACAGGGTGCCTAAGATCTAAGCTAAATCTACACTCTTCCAGTTTAAAACCATTCCCGTCTTTTTCCCTTCCTCCATTTCCATGGAAATAAACAGCAGTGTTGCACAAAGATGAAACTCTGTTTCTGTAGGGACCTTGTACTGACCTCAGAGACAAGGAACCAAGTCCAAATATCCAACAGGGCCCTGTGCAAGGGAAGCTCCAAAGCAGTGCCTCATTTATAGGCAGTATCAGTGACTTTGTGTGCTCCAGAACAGGACTTGAAGAAAAAGGGGTTATCTCCTGACTGGGAACATCAAATGGGCTTCTGTGAGCAACACCTCTCAAGGGCTTTACAAGTGCACTTCTTCACCTGCTGGACCCACTAACTCCTCTGAAGGATGAGACCCACACTGCAGCCTTCTTGCTTTCTCATCTCACCAACACACAAGGCTCTTTCAGAGGGTGTAAAGACCTTAAAATTACCTGTTCTGCAATCTGCTTCGGCAAACTTCCTTTTCTGATAAGTGTTTGTTTTAAAGGGGATTAATGGAAAGAGCAGGACAAACCCAATTCAAACCCAGTTCTTTACGCTCAGTGCAAGCAATCATTGGAAGCAAAAGGACACACTGATGAACTGGTTTACACATGGTGAAGAGATGTACTGGGAAAGCAGGTTCTGCTCCTGCCTGCCTAACTGTACACCGACATGGTTCATGCAAAAAGTGTATCTCTAACAGGCTTTATCCTGAAAGCAGCAGGAAAAATAACAGATATGAAGTAGGGTGCACTGAGGGTGTCCAGATGTAGCATCAGACTGCCATCAGCCTCCCATACAGGCCAAGGACTTGCTGTCCATAAGCCAAACCCCTCACCTGCCAGTGAATGCAGCACACAAAGAACACAGGGGTGGGCATGTGTGGGCCATTAGGTGACAATCTGGGCTGATCTAACCACTGAAGCGAAGAGGAACATCCAGCATTTGTAACACTTACCTGCCCCACCTGCACTCCCCAGGTTTTATGCTCTCTGTGGGGAGTACAAAGTGTCCTACCAAGGCCAAAGAGGCTTCTCCAGTGCCAAGGAGTTTTGGACACCCTAAAGAGATTTTTCTCCTTTATTATAACCTACTTTGATAGAATACTTGAACAGCATGAGAACACAAGCCAGTGTCCATCAAAAAGCCTTTCTGAAAAGTGATTTCTGCCCTCCTGAGTCAAAAAGGTCCTGTGCAAAACCCCCATCCTGCACAGCAGGCTGCTGCAGCACTATTCCCACAACTCCTCAGTGCCTGGGAATGCCAAGTGAGTCAGTCTGAGGGATGTGATGAAGGCAATTATAAGGACCACAGCTCCAAAGATTCACGTGAAGAGCTGTTCTTCACACACACGACCAACTCCACAGACTGGTTCTCCATAAGCTGACCAAAACTGCACAGAAGGTGGCTAAAAGTTCTGGTTTGACCAACATTACATTACTGACTGCTGGGTATTGCAGGTAAAGTCACAGCTACCTTGGACTTGAAGAGTTAACCGCTCTTTGCAGCAGATTCTCAGCTTTCCTTGCACAATTCCTGAGTCTATCAAATGCAAAGTCACGTCTAAATCCTGAAGGGAAAATATTCTTAGGGGAAGGAAAAACTAAGATTAAGCATCACAAGAGATAAGCAGACCATACATTTCAATTCTAGGCATTGCCTACCTGCTTGGATTAGTTATTAGCTTGTTATTTAGCTTGGGCAGGAACAGAACTCCCAGCAGGAGCCATGGAATACCAAAAGGATTCCATGTGGCTGCTGTCCTACCCTTGGTGTGCATCCATAGATGAGGCCCATTTTCAACAGCCAGGCCAGGGAAAAACCCTTTCTAAGCAAAAGAGAGGACAAAGGAGCTGAAATGCAGCACTACTTTATCCATAAACACATGAAGTTTCAGTAAGTCCATTCCATAAAGGAAGCAGACCCATTCCTTGCTATGCTCAAAGGCTAACACAGCAGCTACAACCTGAGCAGCACTTCCCATCTCTTGGGGTTTAAATACTGTATTTCAATTCTCCTTTAGTTTTCAGGGATGGCAGGCAATATGTGGACCTACCCGGATCCTAAAGAGATGTTCTCCCTTTTCCTTGTTCAATTTTCTCTGCAAAAAAAGAGAAAACAATTGCAAGCCAAAGATCTACCCACAACCACATCAAATCCAGTGCGAGGAGAGCTCACACAGGGGTTACTGCAGTCAGATTCTTTTGCTTTCAAAAAACCTCTGACCATAAAGATGTGCTATGAAAAGGTAAAACATGATTCAAGTAATGAAGAACATCTTCCCTCTCAGACACAAAATCCTCTGCGTGCAGACAAGAGAGGGCAACAGAAGGAAGCCAGAGCTGTATTTCTGCCTGCTGAAACCCCTTGGGTTATGTAGGGGTTTAACTTAAAAGAGTTGCTGGAGTTTTTCTGGAGTCACAAAAGATGCTTGTGGTACTTGTAGCTTCAGAGGGGATGATAAAGAACAGAGTGGAAAAGAACTCAAACCAACCACCAGTTTTATAAAACAAGAATGTCAAAGAACACAGAGAGGTGGTGGGGATAGAAGTTCATCAGCCAAACATGCGAACATGCACTTTCACTCCGACGTAAGAAACACTAAAGCACCTCACATTACAAGCAGTTTTATCACTGGCATAAAGAACCAGCATTCCCAGGTGCATAAGCCTGTTACAGTAAAAAATGGATTAAGAAATCACAGAATGATTTGGGCTGGAAGGGACATTAAAGCTCATCCAGTTCCAACTCCAATGGTAAACACAATTCTGTTTTGGAGCTGCCAATATGGATTAAAGTGGTAACTACCAAGAAGAATGTTGCATTTGCAACAGAGTCCATGAGCAAAAAGCCACTCAAGCTGTTCAGCAAGAGAGACAGACCTGGAAGGAGAGGTAACAGGTCCAAGTCCAGCCTGAACACAGGGAAGAAACAAGGGTAGGCAAGTAGGAACAGAACTATGGTCAGTCCTGTTTTGCACCCAAACTTTCTTCCCTCCCCAGTTTGCTGGGCTCTGGGCTGGAAGCAGACCAGCTATAGAAAGGACTGAAATGATTTAACAGATGGTGCTCCACTCCTTTTCTCTAGGAAACATGCAAAGTCCACATGCATTTGGTAAAGCACAGCCCCAAACCAGCTGCAAGTCTGGAGCCACAAAGAGCACATCATCAAGGAGAGCAACCCTGGAGTGTCATCCTGTTCCAAAGGCTCAGAGTGATGTGAGCTGTTGCTGCTGCTTCAGCACAGCACTTGAAGAACTGCAACTAGAAGTACTTTTGGCACTTTCCTGTAATAGCTCCATATGACACCAAACCAGAGCATCAGATGAGACTACACTCTCAGGACAATAAATAAACCATTACACTACATAAGGCTCAATTAAAGGTGCACGATCTCTACTAGAACAGGGATAAAGGTGTATACCAGGAGGCAGGAGCTCAGCCAGCTCACTAGGAAGCCCATGAAAAATAGCATTAAAGCACAAGTCATCACTGCAGGGCTCTGGGGCTGCTCCCAGATGTAGTTTCACCTCTGTTCTGACTGGAACACAACTCAGGGAATGCTGCAGAGTCTCAAGAGGGAGGATAGGCTGCTCCACACTAATGTGGTTGTAGCTCAGAGCAGGATGCTCCAGGGTTTAGTCACAGCCACCATCTACCTGCCCAGATCCAGGTTTGTGGTAGCTGAACCCTGCAGAATGCTTCCATTTTGACACCCAGAGGTTTCTCTGGCCAGCTTTGAAGTAAGGAAGCATACAGCTCTGAGTAGCATGTGTCCTACCATTCACAAACCACACAGGGACATGGCTGAACCCTACTTAATTCTGCCATCACACCTTACACCACTGGGATTGCTAGTGGTGACATACATGGCAGGAAAAGCTGGCCGATGGATTTGATTTACGTGTCACTTGAGGTGGGAAGACACTTCTCCAATGCCTGAATAAGACAAGAAAAGAGGTGTATAAATGAGAGGAAATGCAGATGATCACAGCATTGCCATCCCTAACCCTGGATAAATGCATTTCCACCTTTGCCTGGCAGAGCACAGCTCCACAACAGAGGCTGCAATGCAACCAGAGTGCACTAGAAGCTCCCAGACTGCTTTTAGACACACAGCACCTCAGTATTCTGCACCTTCAGCAACAGAGCCCAGCTCACTCAAAGCCAGGGATCTATCAGATTAGACAAGAGACAAAAGCAACTTTCTCTTGAGAGTTCTAGACAACTTAGCCCCATAATCCATGCCACTAACAGTCAGCTACCAAGCCATAGCTTGACTGGTACATTCGTGCTTTAGGCATGCAGGATATAAGGTCATTAGCCAAGTTTTTGCAGCAGGTGAAATAAGAAAGTGCTGATCCACAGCAGTTAAGTTGTGTGACGACTGTAAACCATTTTCCACTGGAATCATAATTAAACTGGACAAGGGTACATCTCTGAGCTGCCATTTACCAGCAGCGCAAGCTCCTACAGCTCAGCTTCCTTGAAGTAAAATAGAAGTAAGAACGCAGTCACATCAATGCTCTGGCAGCAAACGTCAGCTAGTGACATTCTGGAGGACAGCATCCTCTTCAGAGTAAGTGGGGAAGGAAAAGGCCAAGGGTAACCACATACATTCCTGTTTTGTTGGAAGGGCATGAAAAAATTCCCTTTGGACAAGCAGGATGAAGACCAAAGCTCCACTTCCAAACCTCACCTGGTCCCCAAGGCCAAGCATGGGTTTCCCCAGCAACATAAGTATTGTTTGACTGTATTACAGTGGGTGATGATGGGGTAAGGTAAAACGCCTGCAGTCCCACCTGCCTGCCCTTCACAACCTGCCCGCAGACTGGTTGGATGCTCTCCCTGAACTTCGAGAGGAAACACTTAGCAGCAGCCATAGCCACTGCTGGTATATGAAGCTTGGCTGCATGAGGGGTAGCTCCTCACCACACACAGCAGCTCACAGCTTTTCTCACCATCGCTTCTCAGCCACATTGACTGCACTCAGTTCCTGTCCCACCAAACCTACCTAGAAAGCTAAAAACTCTCTGAAGAGGGAGCTGGATTTTGGTTGTCCTGACTATTGCAGGAACATAAGCAATCCAAAGGGAACGGCATTTCCTGGAACACAGGTTCCTTTTGACTTTGCACTGTGCTCACAAATCAGCAGCTTATCAGTTGATGGCCAGAGCTGAGGAAGCAGCTCAGCAATGCTCCTGCAGCCACACAAACCCTCAAACCTTGTTAAAACACACTGGAGCACAATCACTTGCCTGCCAAGATGAAGATTTGTTGCAGCAGCAGGAGGGGAAGACACAGGCCAGCCCTCCCCTGCACACTGGAGACACTGCCTGTCCCCACATTAGTAACACTTCTTCATTTGTTTTCTGTTTCATGAGCTCAATGAGTTTTGTTGCTGAGCACTGTAAAAGCACCACCTTCAGCAGAGGCTGGTCAGTCCAGCACTGTTGAGTGGTCAGAAAGAGTTCAATACAAACCCTCCCCATTACCTTCTCCTACAACTTGCTGGTATCAACCTTCCCACTGGTCCAACTGCCATTTGGTTGGTTATAGCTACATGGCTAAACTAACAGCAGTTTCCCACCAAACTTCCCCCATTTTTTGCCCAAAGGAAAGCAGGGAAGCTCCATCTTACACGGCAGCTCCAGGCCAGGATGCACAGTTGCGTTTTTGACCATGGGAGGGGAGTGACGTCCATCATCCATGTCCTGCTCTGTGCACTGAGCCTCCCCATGGATCACTGCCAATCCCAGCCGCAGCCTCTCAGCATAGGACTGAGCCCTGCAAGACAACCACAGCATGTCAGGAAGATGTTGGACTGACGGAACACAACACTCCCAGACCCAACAGGGCAAGCAAAGGCTGCACTTCTGTGGCTGATCCCCAGCAAGAAAGTTCATTAGAAGTAACCTTAACACCCCAAAGCCCCCTTGGCTGCAGCACAGGCGTCTCCTGGCCACCCTCCATCTGCTAAATGCTCTCTGAGATGATCAGGCACTGCTGAAACTCATGTAGCAAATCTGATCCTAATCCCAGGTGAACCACTGAGACTTCCAGAGTTTACTCCCACAGGGTTGGGACTGTAAAGTTCAGCTGCCCATCTGCACCACTACAGATGTTCATCCTATTTCCAGGCAGAATAGACTTACAGGCCAGACTGCTGACCCATGTGTGACCTTCCCATATTTTTCCTGGTGTATTTCCATCAGCCCAGATCTTTTTCCAAGTTACTTTCAAGCAGTCAGTAGAACATCCATTTACCTTTTAGCTGCATCAGGAGATTTGGCTACAATAACTGCATTTCTGTAGTCTGGAATCTGGATGTGATAAAAAGTTATTTAAGTAAAGATCTTCCTGGTAGAGGTTTGATACATGGATGAATAATCACACACCCTTCTCCTTCCCCAGACCCAAATCTTCATTCTGTGGCTAGAATCACAGAATGGTTTGGGTTGGAAAGGACCTTAAGATCATCCAGTTCCAACCCTTGCAGCCAATTATGTCTGGAGAAGGTTCCTCATATGGGGAAGCCTTAATCGCAACATGTGGGAATAAATCATCGTTTTCTGCACATGGAAAATACAACCTCATGCCCTGCCCCAGCCCTGCTGCACTCAGCATTCAGCATACTCAGTCTCAGACAAAGTCTATCAATAACTCAGAGCAGTCAGACATCTACCACAGAACAAAGGGTGAGGGAAGACAGTGGGACAAGATTTAAAAGGTGATTAGAGGCAGGAAGATGAAGAGGAGCTCTCAAATGACACTGACTTTACAGAGAACAAGCTCATCTTATGGGCAAGAGTTTGGTTTCTATCCAGGTACAATCATACATAGAACATTTTCTCACTTGCCTAAGAAACATGCAATTGGTATCCCCTAAGAAAGAATTCAGTAACAGATCAACTGACCCAGCCTGACAACAGATTTCACAAGCAGAGGCCCAGTGCTGCTGGCACATTAAGACAAGTTAATATATATACACAACTAGAGTAACCTCACTTCTTCCTGTATATATTGAAGCAAGAAAGGGGATGCTCTCAGGTTGTCTACTGGGAAGCTGAAGAAGCCTTGAATTTCCTTTTGATGAAGGTCCATTGTGATAATGTGTGTTAAACCTAAAGCAAAGTGGAAAGAAAGAAAAGAGATGAGTCCCACACAGCTACAGATCCTCAACAGCTCCATTCCCAGACTACTTCAGCTATTACTCACACGTGCCATGTGCTAAAATAAGCATCAACAGGTTCATGTGAAGAGCTCCAAAGACATAAAGAGAACCAGGCCTGTGGTAAGTCACAGCAGTGGGCTGATGCTGTATTTCAACATGTCACTTCTAGAGCTGCTTCCCAGGTGTGAGTTACAAAGAAATAACACTAAGCTGAAGAAAATTAATAACCCAAAGCAGCTGGAGAGCTCAGCTGCATGTCCCAGCACTAGATGGAAGAACAGAAGGACAGACATCCTGCTGCCATGCTGCTGCTCTCTGTGACACCCACCTGCCTTGGCCAGCATGGAAGCCAGAAGCTTGCAGACTATAGAGCCCCTCTTCCTCATCTTGCTCTGTTTGCTGTAGGGGAAGTAAGGGATGACCCCAATGATGTTCCTGGCACAGGAAGTCTTCAGTGCATACGCCATGATCAACAGCTCCATGACAGCAGTGTTCACATCTCTAGAGTTGAAACCCATTCCAGATGTAAGTGTTTATCCAATGTAACTCCTTTTCCTTTGATACACTTCCTCTCACCAAACCTCCAAGCAAATAATGCTACAGCTTATGCTAATATATGTAAGACCCAGCTTGTGCTCATAGAGATCCTTCCATCGTGCCACAGCACATTACAATTGGCTGTTACATGGACAGGACATGACTCCAGCACTCAAGAGCTGTGAGTAGAATTTGATCCTGTATCCTCACATTAGGTATACGATGATTTCCCTCCATCAGCACAACAACAACAAAAAAAAAAAAGGCTTTTTTCTTCATTTTTGTTGGAATAAATGTCACTTCATACAGTGTACTTTGAAATAAAATAGTCTTTTAAAGCAGCAGCACATATGAAGCCAACACGACTTCATCCTCACTGGATTTATCAGCATATTTTTAATGTAAGGCAGGATAATTTTCCTGCCTTAAGAAAACCTGCATTTTGGAACAGTACAAAGTCCAGATGCACCACCTGGGTGGAGGTCAACCTCTCCACGCTATTATCTAGAGATGGAAGGAATGACAGCCCAGCAAATGCTGAACAACCTAAGACCCCCTTTCAATTGGCTTCTCTATGATGGTTGGACTTGATGACCTTAAAGGTCTTTTCCAGCCTAGTTGATGCTGTGACTCTATGGCTGCTGTGGCCCAGGAGTATACTAAGCTGCATTTTAATTAATTTTGGGAAGGGGGAACAAAGCCAAACCCTTCCAGTTCCTTAAAGCCAGCATCACCACAGTGACTCAAGCCCATTTGGGAACTGAAGAATACTTCAGAGAAGACAGAGGGACAGCAATGCTCCTGCAATGTAGCCAGCCTTGCTTGGGGGGTTTCAGCACTGCCAGCACCACCTCCCAGTCTGGTTCCCAGGAGAGCAGTGCTGGTGGTGCCTCAGCCAAGGAGCCCATGAGAGCAGAGGAGGGGCTGACAGGGCCATCATTCCACGCAGAGGAATACATAGCATGGAGCAGCTCAGAGCTCTGCAGGGACACTGCTTGAGGTCCTCTTTTCCTCCTGACCACTGGGAACACCTTCCCCAAGAGTTTAAAGATCTCATTTTCCAAGCCTCAATATGTGGGACCTGTGCCCAAGCTCTAACCATTCCCATTTCCCCATTGCTCCCCCTTTCCTTTGGGAATGAGCATCCACTTGTACTTGTTTGAGAGCACTCTAGGTCTCTGTTCTCCCTCTGGCCCCACCACAGTACCCTTGACACACAGAAAGCTTTGTTAGCTCTGAAGCACCCAGCCAACAATTACATAAAACATACCCCTGCCACACAGGACAATCAGCAAACAAAGGGCTGTTTCTTCCCTTTGGTGTTTCAGCTGTGCCAGTGAGGCCATGAGAGGAGAAAAAGATGTTTCGATCAGAGTTATGTAAAAACAAAGTGGACAAACTAAAGCCTGATTAAAGTTCATCCTGGAATTCAATCTTTTCCATCCCTGTTTTTCAAACTACTCTTGAAAAAGACTTATGTTCACATGGAAAGCAGACAGAAAAAGACTGCTCCTAGGAGAAAAGAGTTACCATTGATTTCAAAAGGTATCTGCAGTCCTGCTGCTGCTGTGGGGCACTGGTGGCCATATCACAGAATCCCAGACTGCTTTGGGTTGGAAGGGTCCTTAAAGATCATCCAGTTCCACCCCCTGCCACAGGCAGGGACACCTTCCACTAGAACAGTTTGCTCCGAGCCCTGTCCAACCTGGCATTGAACACTGCCAGGGATGGGGCAGCCACAGCTTCTCTGGGCACTCTATTCCAGCATCTCAGCACCCTCCCAGGGAAGAGCTTCCTCATATCTAACCTGAACTTCCTCTGTATCAGTCTGAACACACCACCCCTTGTCAGTACTGTCACCTGGTTACCAGCACATTTAACGCCAGTTCTGATTCCCCCAAAAACCTCTCCAGCAGACTGGAGCCTCCTCACTGCTCTCCATCCCTGCCCAAGCCATCCCTAGAGATTCTTGTTCTCGGGATTGAGTAAATGGCTTATGTGAAGCTGCAACAACCCCAACCCTAACCAATCCTAACCCTAACCAACCCTAACCCAACCAGCACCAAGACTCAGCACTAAAAAGACTCATTTCCCTTTCAGTGTACCATTAAACCCCCAACTCTTTCATACTTTACAGCATGAACTTGAGCTATTTGTATCTCCCTCATCCAAATGCTAGTCAACACTTCACCACTCTTGGACAATACCTGCCTTTGTAGCTTCTTCAGTTCTGCTCTGTGCTTTCTGAACAGTCAGCTTGCATCAAATATTCAGGTCTTTCTGCTCTCTCTCTGTGCAGGCTGAATTCACACTGCAGCATAACAAAGTTATTTCTCCTCTCTACTTCCTTCCTACTAAGCCCTAATAGGTTGTTTGCTTTTCAAGCCAGTACTGAGTGTAGAAATCCTATTCTTATTCAACACAGTTGTTAGGTTTACTCTCATGAAACCCACTATAAATCTGAGGTGTCCTTCAATCTGTCCTCTCAAGCAATGAAGCCAGCTACAGCAAAAATTAGCTGCATAATAGTAGCTCCTCATCTGAAAGGCCTCGAATATTTTGGCTAAAAAGGACCCATTTCTTCACCCACAACACTGAATTTAGTTTATGGATAAAAAAGAGGATCAACAAGTCGAAAGCAGAGGAGGTTCTCCCCTCCCAAAAGTATTGCTGTGCCTAATGCTATGAGTTATTTGCCTTTGAACACCTTCTGTTTCAGCTCTAGAGCTCTCAGTTACAAGTTACTTCAGAGAGCTCTCTCATGAGGAACAACAGAAGGGCACTATTCACCTGAAACATAATCCTGTATCAGTGGAGTTTAGTTTGGAGGTTTAGTTGTTTCCTGAGGGAGGAAACACTGGGAGCATCTCTCTGGAAAGAGATGAACTCTAGGAAAATATCTCACCCTGCAAGAGGAATTCCAGGAGTGAGAAAGCTGATCTTATAGTCCTACTGATCTCTTAAACAGGCCAAACATTACAAAGAGGCTCCTTTCCATAACACTAGTGCTATTTTACTGCACTCTTCCTCAGCCAGGGAGCAGCAAGGTTGCTGGGGGTAGCAGCTGGGTTTTTAGCCCCCCTGCTTACTATCAGCACCTCTTTTTCCTCTTACTTCAAGAGTAAGAACAGCCCAAAATAAAAGCCCATAAGGGGCCAACATCAATAAGAGCTATAAGAGAAACTGAGCACAGTTTCACATTACTGTAGTGAAAAGGAAAGAGTAATGCAGCCTGTAATGAAAGCAATAGCTGCTGTTTGCTGCTGTTGTGGCTTACGGCCCTCAAACTCATGCAGTCGCTCTCTCACTCACTCCCCCCTCTTTAATCCCCAGTCCCAGGGGGATGGGGAAGAGAATCGAAAGAATGCAACTCCAACAGCTTTGAGATAAGAACAGTTTAGTAACTAAGGTATAACATAAATCACTACTGCTACCACCAATAATAATAATGACAAGGCAAATACGAGGAAAGAATACAAGAGCTCACCAACTAATTTCCACCCAGCCCCACCAAGCAGTACACCCCCATGACCCGATACCAAGCTCAACTACCCAGTGCACCCCACCCTTCCAGGTCTCTGCTTCCTGGGCATGACATGCTGTGGTATGGAATACCTCTTTGGTCAGTCTGGGTCAGGTGTCCTGTCTCTGCTTCCCCCCGGCTTCCCCTCCCTGGCAGACCATGAAACTCAAAAAGTCCTTGGCCAGCCTGAACATTCTAAGCCATAACTATAAACACTGGTGTTATCAGCACTGTTCCCAAGCCAAAACCAAAAACCACAGTGCTGCACCAGCTACTATGAAAAAGAGAAAAATGACTGCTGCTGCTGAACCCATGACACTCTGCTACTCGGTAATGGGAAGGCAGTGGAAAACATACAGCCCAAAATGGAAATGACAGTCAGGAACTGAGCTGCAAGGACACACACAGCAAAGGTGTGTCACTTAAGGCAAGAATAAGCATGACTGGCTTCAAGTAACACACTTCAGCTAGCTGATGGGAAGCCTCTCAGTTTGCTGTGGCGTAAGAGATCCCTTGGGAATTTTAACTTAACACTATGTGGTGTCATAAATTTAAGTCAAAGCACTGGAAAGAGACTGGTTATCATGCTGGCTAATGACAAACCCATAGAACAACCTGCTGAACCAGAAGCTCAAAGCACACCCCAGCTGTAAAACTGAGCCACAGGTCCCTTACCTGGGGATTGTCTGTATGATGAAGATGTCCTGTCCCCGCACAGATTCCTTTATTTCAACTCTTGTTTCTGAAGAGGATTGAAAACAGTCAATTTTGTTTCCAGACATCATATTTCCAGTGATAACACACTTTGTCTTAGCAGCACCTGCCCACTGGGCAGGGCAGATAAGGACTTGCTCCTTTGCCCTTTATGCACATACATCCTCTACACACACAGATGAGCCAAGTGGATCTTCCAAAGGCTGGGGTAAGTTAGTTGTATTTACAATGCAAACCCCTGTAGAAGACAATTACCTAACTCTGAGTGAGAAAGAGCCTTTTCACTTCTCCACAGTGAATGCTGGAAGCTGTCAATACCACATTCATTAGTGCACAATGAACCATCCAACACAACAACCTTCAGTGCTCACCAAGGAGGGAACTCCTTCTGCGGCTTATCAAGGGGTCAGCCCAAGGCAACACCAGCAGCAGAGAGCTGGGAGAGCTCCCCAGACTCACTATCAAGGTGAAGACATTTCAACACTGACATGTGCTGCGTCTCTGCTGAACACAGTTCCTATAGTCCCAGACTGACATGCAAAAGCTGAGTTCCAAAGCAGCTCTACAAAGCCAAAGCTTCCCCAAGATGTCTGCCTTAGCCACTCATTTCCCACACAGTTGTGAAGGGCAGGAATAAGTGAAAGGAGAAAAACATCTACCCAGCCATAACTGCCTGGGCACGGGCAGTAACCTTAAGGGACTCTGCTTAAGGCAGGCTGTGCAGTGATGAAGAATGTCTTCAGACCTTGCAGCAAGTGACTTGATTTAAAATTAACCCTAAAGAGTGAAGCCAACCCCGCCAGAACCATGGCAGCTTATGTATCATTCTGGTTATAGACCACTATCACAGAATCACAGACTGGTTTGGGTTGGAAAGGACCTTAGGATCATCCAGTTCCAACCCCCTGCCATGGGCAGGGACACCTCACACTAGACCATGTTGCCCAAGTCTCTGTCCAACCTGGCCTTGTACACTGCCAGGGATGGAGCGTTTACCACTGCTCTGGGCAACCTGTGCCAGTGCCTCACCATCCTCACAGGGAAGAACTTCTTCCTAACACCTGAGGTAAGACTCTCCTTTGGAGGAGATGGGTAGCCAAAGGAGCAAGAGGAGAAAACAAGGAACACATCTAAATTGCTTTATCCAGGGTCAGACATGAGGTTTAGCAGTGCCAGGAGCAGCAGTAACATAACAGCTGAATCACTGCCCTCATTAGCCAGGTTTAGCTGATGGAATTAGGCAGTATTCCTAAGGTTACCTCAAATCAGTTGCAAATAGTAACTGCTTCTCTCACCTCCATTGGTTTCCTGGTACACCACAGACTTCCCCAGCTCAGCACCAAGACGCCTGCAGAGAAAGAGAGGAAATGAAAAATGCAGGAACCCAACATTTGCAATAACTCAGTTTGTGACCCAGAGCAGAGACTGGACAAAACAAGACACACCAACAAAGCACAGCATTGCCTCAGGCTGCAGAACAACTTGTCCTCTCCTTGCCCCAGTGTCTCCTTCTTTCTGACACCCCTGGGGAGGGCTGATGTGTGCTCACAGAGCCAGTCCTCTGTGACTGTCTCCTGATGGCAGATGATACCTTGCAGGCCTCTGCAGTGCCACCTTAGGTGGGTCTGTTGCAAAACAAAACGTTAATGATTTATTCAGAGTTGATGAATGGCAACTGTGTCACTTCTTTTTGACTCCCACACCTTGTATTTCCCCCCCCCCCCCAAACCTTCCTTCTGAAATAACTCAGCTGATTGAAGAGATTTTAATGCCAAAAAAACACAAAAGGTTGACAATTTTCTTTCAAATTACTCCTTCCTCTCAAATGTTCCACCTACATCATTCATCACGACAAAGATTAATACCCCCCCCCCTCCAGGCCCCGCTTGGTGGCCATGCCATAGACTAGGAAACAGTTTATGTCTGGAAAATGCCTTTGTTCAACATGCCTGGAGAAGAGAACCTGCGTGGAAAGCCCGGAACAGCTTCCAGTATCCGAAGGGGGCTACAAGGAAGCTGGAGAGGGACTCTTCGTCAGGGACTGTAGTGATGGGACAAGGGGTGATGGGTTCAAGTTGAAACAGGGGAAGCTCAAGTCAGATATAAGGCAGAGGTTCTTCCCTGTGAGGGTGCCCAGAGAAGCTGTGGCTGCCCCACCCCTGGCAGTGTTCAAGGTCAGGCTGCACAGGGCTTGGAGCAGTGGAAGGTGTCCTGTCCATAGCAGGAGTTGGAACTGGATGATCTTAAGGTAATTTCTGACCCAAACCAGACTGCAATTCTGTGAGCATTACCACAGTGGTTTCCTGTCTGCATTCACTTGGGTGCAAGTGAATCAGCACTACCCCTAAATGAAGAGCCCACATCTGTCACTGGCTTTACCCCACTCTACCACCTTCAGCAGGTGGTCTCTTTCCAACTCCTCAGCCACAGATGCAGCCTTGTATTCAACTGTCAAACAGATTTGTTTTTTCAGAAGCCAGTGAGTGTGACAGCCCCACACCACACTCTGGCCACCTGGCTTTGAGCCTACATGCTAGAGGTCTCAGCTGGAAGCTGGCCTGGAAATCATGTCCAGGACAGCTGCCGTAACAACTACTTCAATGCAATATGATGTATTTGCTTAGCTGGCCTCCAAGTATGTGTTTGGCACACACACATTCCTGACCCTGTGTCTGGCAGTACATGTGGCAATAGCTGGGGCTGGTGAGTGAACTCCTACATGGAGAATTGTGCATGTGAGGTTGAAAGCAGACTGGCCTGGGTACCAGCTGCAGCATCACCCAGGGACCATGCAATCTAGAGCAGACAAGTCACCCAAATCACTATCAATGGGGCTTCTCCCACCAGCCCCATTTCGTTAAAACTCACAGCTGTAATATGGGCATCGTCAGTACCTTCAGGGTCTTCAACCAGAGCTGATAGCCGGGCAACAAAAAGCAAACCCAAGGAGGGAAACACAGTAAAGGTGATTGGGATTCTGATGTCTTTCCCATGACAGTCAGGCATCTGCAACCGCAAAGTCTTGGCCTTATCGCTGCCAAGTCAAAACCAGCTCAAGAATCACACATACAAAACAAACAGTGTGTGTGGGGAAACGTTTAGTGACTCATACTTGTTCCTCCAGAACCACACAGCACGTCTCGCAAGCTCCCTTTGGAGGCACGTGAGCCCTGAGCTCACTGCAGACAGCACGTTCCTACCTCACTGCTGGGAGAAAGAATCCATTATCAACACTGTGCAATGCCTTTAGTCAAGCCTGCACCTCACAGCAGGAAAGAAAGCTTCAAAACCAGTGCAGCCACACACATCACGGTAAAACATTCCCTGGAAAGTAGTGCTTTCAATGCTAAGTGATGGCAAACACGCACCAGAGAGGTCTGTGATGCTCCAAACAGCCTCAAGTTGCACCAGGGGAGAGTGAGGCTAGATATTAGGAAAAATGTCTTCACCAAAAGGGTTGTCCAGCACTGGAACAGGCTGCCCAGGGCAGTGGTGGAGTCACCATCCCTGCAGGGATTTAAAAAGACATGTAGATGTGTCCCTGAGGGACATGGTTTAGTGGTGGGCTTGACAGTGCTGGACTTGATCTTAAAGGTCTTTTTCCAAACTGTTTCTATAACAGAGCTGGCAAGAAGAAACCAGAGGCCAGTGTTCCCCTGTTCAGGCTGCACAGCAGCAATGCAGCTTCTGTGCTGCTGAAACAAGAAATCAGAAAGGGAAGTTTGCTTCCCAATGGAAAGCGGGACACAAACAGCTCAGCTTCTCAAACCTGGCTGCAGACTTAAAGGAATAAGCAGCAGCAGATTGCTCTAGATGGACAATAAACTTCTGCTCCAGCTGCTGATGGCAACACGAGGAGCAGCAATGGGAAGGATACAGCCCAGAAAACTGCCAATCAATCTGACCTGCAGCACCCTGCAGATGAACAACAGGCAGCTCCACCAGTTCACCTTCCTTTGAGTCCCTTCCTGAAGGCTTTGTGTGAGCTGAGGCTTCAGCCAGTAAATGCACCTGATCAAACCTTCATTTATTTCCAAGGATACTATTGAAGCTCCTGTTGTAAAGCACCGAATTCCAGAGGACTTGCGTCAAAAGGGAGACTTGGCCAGAACTCAAGGGCAGGGCACAGCCATAGCCACCTCACAGCCTGAGAGCAACCTTTCCTTCCCATCACTTCTCCCTTTGCCTCCCTCCATCCCCAACTCTTTTCTCTCAAAACCCTTTTCATGCAGAAGCTCCCAACTAGTCATTGCTTTAAGTGATAGAGAAATTAAACTGAGAGCAAGAACTCTGCCTGCATTCAGCTTCAGGCCCAGCAGCACAGGGGCTGTCACTTGTCTGCAGGCAGATTCACACTAGGAAAGAAAAGGCTCCACGGGTAACCCAGAACACATAGCCATGCAGAGATACAGCTTCTTCTGGAAAAAAGAACACTTCAGGTCCTGTAGATAAATCACATCTCCAAGCAAAATGATTTCAATTGACCAAAGCCCTGCTGTGTGCCACAGTATTTGACCACCAGTTGGAGGCGCTTGCCAACACCAAAGTCTTTGAGGACAAAATCTCATTTGTTAACCAGCCCCATGTAGACACATGAGCACATACTTCCTTCGGGAAGCTCCTTTCTCCATCCAAGGGCGACAGAAGCTCAGTTTGGTGTTGGTTTAGGTTTTTAAAGCAGCAGTGTGCACATAGAGCCCCAGCACAGAGGGCTGAGATCAAAGTGTTACTACTCCAGGCTGCCCCCAGCTTTTCAAGTCTGTAATGTTAGCTCAGGGCAAGCTTTCCCAGTGTGACCGATCACTGCTCCTCACTGCTGTCCTCATGCCAGCTCCACCACTAAGTGACTCCTCTAGGACCTGATGGCATCTAAGAGAAAAGCTCTCATTACAGCTTTAAAAACCTACTCAGAACAGCCGATTGATCTGGAATCTCTCTCTGTAAAGTTGCCCAGGGAAGATGATCTAACCCTCTGCAGTCTCACCACATGCCAAGAGGATATTAAGCTGTGGCTACAAGAGGGTTTAGAAAATGTCCTAAATTCACATTCTCAAAGTGCACAGCTCAGCAATCACCCACACCTCAATGAGGAAACGACATACGAAACAATGAGCTTGTATTAGACTGCACTTTAAAATGCTCCTCTGAAGCCTGTCAAAACCAACTATACCAGGCTCCAGAGAGGACAGGCAGTTAAGAAAGACTCAATGCTCAGCTGAATCTCCATTCAAGGGGCAAGTGCATTTTCAGGATTTCATGCCACCAGAGCATGTCTCAGCACTGATGGGAATGGCGCTCAGGTCTCATTTCCTTCTCCCCCCTTTGACAAGCACCAAAAGACATTTGGAAAGTCATCTCCTAAGGAAGCTTCCACTCACAGTGCAAACATGAAATCTGAAGAGAAATCCACATGCAAAGAAAGCCCTTTATTTTAGCACTATCCTCTTCGTTACAAACACTGCCTCTGGTTGCAGCTCTGCAAACGCCCGACTCTCCCCACACCTCTAGCCTCTACCAGCTGCAGATCCAGAAGGCACTGGAGCTGAGAGCAGAGGATCTGCTCCATGCTTCACCACGGCCATAGCCTGACTTTGAGTTGCTTTCCAAACTCAAGCAAATCTTTATTTAAAGGTCAGACATCTCATCCAGCAAACACAATGCAGCTCTGGGGTATATTTCCTAATCTCCCAATACAAAAAACAAGCCAGGAAAAGGGAAAGGAAACTGCAGCTTCCTGGATACAAGGCAGTTTGTTCAGAGAGCCTTAGAACTACCCCAGTTCTCCCTGACCTCTCTCCAATCACCCATCACAACTGGATACTTGAAGAATAATCCATCTGCGACTTGTGCCCTGAGCCATCAGCACTTGCATCACCTGTTCCAGCCATGCCACGAGCCATGAACTATGGGCAAATACCACACAGATTTTCCTCTGCTCCTACCAGAATGCTCCTTTGGAAGCCAGTCTGCTCAGCATGTTACATGTCCAAGCTCAACAGAACATCTCAAAGCCCAACTGCTCCATGCGCACCCTTCTCCAGCACTGACCCTCTCCTGTAACCCTCTCCAACTGTACTACTTTTTACCTGGTTATCTCTGACCCCTTTCCAAAACCTTTTGATGCAGTTTCACCCTGTAATATCTGTTAGCTTCCTACCACAGTGTTGCATCTTCTGAGATGGAGAAGAGTTAGTGCCACCTCTTCTCCCTCAGCACCACATAAGAGCTCTTTCCTGAAGGCAGAAACAGGGTTTGGAGATAGGGCAGACCAGCATCACAAGGCGATCTGAAGGATGAAGTGACCCCTCTGCGTCATCCTAATGGCTTAATGAGGAAGGCTGACATTGCTCTTCCTCCACCCCATGAGAACTCAAGCTGAGGGGATTGCTGCATGTCCTCCTGACACACTGTCCCTTCCAAAAACAAGACTCATCTGCTCATCCATAGAAGCCAACACCCTGTTGTAGCACTGGGGACCCAACTACCTACAACCAGAGATTTGAACACAAGGCTTCATCCTTCCTTCATCACTCCACATTGTTTAGGCTCACAGCCTTGCCTTTATCTTCACATCACCAGCACTTCCCATTGCTACCAACCAAATGAATGTCTACAATACTCCATTCCACAGTCCGCAATGAGTTTACCACAGTATCACTATTCAGGAGCACTGGGGAAGCATTAGCAAGCTTCAACCAGCAAATCCCTCCAGCAGAGCATGGAATGTAGAATTTGCACCCTGCTAACCAAGGACTGCAGTCAGAAGGAGATCTAAATGCATCTGTTGGACTCTAGAGACCTAAAAGGACTTTTGCTAGACCTCCTCCCTCCCCCCCCCCCAGCAGCACACAGGCCCTTTAGAGATCAGCACAGGTCCAGAAACTAGCTTCCTCCCCTGTAAAAATAGCTCTTGATCATGTGCAAAGTGCCCTAATTGCAGTAGGATTTTTCTTTCCATGTGGGAATTAAAAATCATTGCTCTTAATTTCTAGGATACAAGTAAACATATAGATTTATTTATGCTTCAGTAGTCCTGAGTCTAAGGAGCATCTTTACCATTTAAAGTTTCAGAAGACAACTGGCTCTCACAAACTAGCACCATCTCCTCTCCCTAGCATGGCTACAGAAACAAGAGCTCTGAAAGCTCAGAGCTGGACTATTCCTTTAGTCACTCATCCCCTAACCAGACAAAAATCACACTGGGAAATGGCAGAGATCAGAACTACATACTCAGAGCCTGAATCAAAAGTAGCTCTGGAAGTTCTATATTAAAGGAAGTGAGGAAATGGAACAGCTTTCACAGGTTTATGTCCCACTGCTCCTCCCCAGGCTTCAGAGGTCAAAAAAATGCTAAGCCAGGACTCCTCAAATGGCACTGTCATCATCACACCTACAAGCAAAGAGCAACAGAGCCTCAGACCAGTGTCTCCAGGGGCCCTACTCCTAATATTGTGTGTTGTTTTAAAGTTCTTTTACTACTTAAACTAAAGGTCATAAAAAAACTTTAAAAAGCACGCACAATATTAGAAGACACACTCACCCTTCTAAGACTGCTCCAACTCAATTAAAAGGCTCAACTGACCTCCCCAGAAAAGCACAGGCTGGGATGGGACGTGGTGGCAAAGGCAGCAGTCGCGCAGCTTTTGCAACCTGAAAAAACAAGGAACACATTACAAAGGTGCTGAAACTGGCCCTGAGCTCCCAAGGGAGGTCAGAGCCAAACCACTGCACAAGACGCTGAGAACACCTTCATTGTGGGGAGACTTTTTACTGTGGCCAAATCCCAACTATTCATAGAATCATGGCATAGTTTTTGTTGAAGGGACCTTAAAGCTCATCCAGTTCCAACCCCTGCCATGGGCAGGGACACCTTCCACTGGAGCAGCTTGCTCCAACCCCCTGTGTCCAGCCTGGCCTTGAACACTGCCAGGGATGGGGCAGCCACAGCTTCTCTGGGCACCCTGTGCCAGTGCCTCAGCACCTTCACAGGGAAGAACTCCTGCGTCATATCTAACCTGAGCTCCCCCTGTTTCAGCTTGAACCCATCACCTTTTGTCCCATCACTACAGTCCCTGACGAACAGTCCCTCTCCAGCTTCCTTGCAGCCCCCTTCAGATACTGGAAGCTGCTCTGAGTTTTCCATGCAGCTTCTCTTCTCCAGGCTGAATGGTCCCAACTTTCTCAGCATGCCTCCACACAGGAGATGCTCCAGCCCCTCATCATCCCTGAGGTCTCCTCTTGGAGGAGGATGATTCCAGGTTTTGCACTCCCTCTCCAACAAAAGCTCATCCACATATTCTCATCATTCACTCCTTCCCATTTTAGCTCAGTCACTGCTCCTAGTTTACATCTGTGTGCCCCCAAGCCTCAGTTTCAGCAGTAGCTGTGCAGCACGCTGTCATGCTCACACCACCACCCAAGCACCCCAACTCCTCACTGGTGTTAGAGCCAAGGTAAGAAGACCCCATCTCTTCTATTAGAAGTTTACTTCATGAAGGACAGCCAGGTCACTGCCTGGATCCTGCTGTCACTCAGAGCATCACTGGGCACCCTGCAGAGGCTTCCATCAGCACATGGTACAGCCATGGCCTGGGGAAGCCAATTTCCTGCCTCTTCTCATTACATCTTTTTAAAAACAGAGTTATTTTTAAGACAAAGAGCAAAGAATAAAGATTGTCCCTTTGCTCTTTCAGTCCTGAGAGCATGGAGCTCATGGAGGTCCACTCACCCCCAGGGGACTTCTGTTATATTCTGTGCTGGCATAACAGGACAAGTCCTGTAAAACCATGTCCCATCTGTTGCAACAACATTTACTTTCTTTAGACATTTTATTTCCAGAGTTGTATCAGTGACAGAACTGATCAAAAAGAGCAAAAACACATGAACCAAAAAGTGTTTTCCACTCCCAAACACCAGGATTTCCCTCTCTGCCTTACACATATTGAAGTCCATCGCTATTATCCAACACACATCCCATCAACACCAGCAATCCCAGACAAACAGCCAAGTCAGCTTCATGGAGATGTTTATTAACCTATCTGGACAAACAGCACAATGCTCTTGTGCTTAAGGTGGCAGCACACCTCACTTTAGTAATGTTCACAATTTAAGCACCTCTTGGAGATGGATCAGGCCAGAAGATGCCTTAGGGTTTGCTCTGCTGCAGCAAACACACACTGAGCCCCTCAATGTTGGGAGCAGCTTTCTATGAACTGTGGCTATGACACAGACAGGAAATTCAAGTCCAGCTTTAGGATGACAGCTCCCCAAAACACAGATGCTTGTCTCAGAAAAGCTCCTTCAGCTGGGAGTCTGAACCCCCGGTCCAGCCCCAGTTTGAACCAAACTAATCCAAAGCAGATAGATCAAGCGTCAGGGGAGACTCAGTGCTCTCCTGTGCACAAGAGTCCCAGCTGTTGCACCTTCACCCAGCGCATCCAAAGCCTGCCCTAACTGATGGGCTGAGAAACAAGGAGCAGGTTTCTATCCCTGAACTAAAGCCTTCTTTGTGAGCATGTGCTGCCCACCCCTCCTACCCTACCAAGATCCACTCTGCTTGCTGCAACTGCTGCTGTTGCACCAAGGTCCACTCATGCAATGCTCTGCACACCCCAAGCAGTGAAGCTGTTGGGCAAACAAGGTCACGAGCCTCTGCCCGTGAAAAGCAGCAGAGAAAGCTCTGAGCATCTCCCAAGCCAGTCAGAACACTTTCTGAGGTTTGTTCAGCCAAGTTGCACCTCCTCCCTTCCCAAAAGTAACAGCCTCTGCTGCACCCTTGCCTTTCCAGCCTTGAAAAGGATGTCAAAGACACCAGAGGGTCTGTTTCCAAACTGAGCTGAAGGTGGTGGTGCTGAGGTGAAGGGCAGAGCTGCTGAAGAACCCCAGTGCAAGCCCTCTGCAGCAAAGGTGTCTGCAGCAGCCGCCTGCGGCTTGGGAAGGCGGGAGGACGCCAAAAGCCTCTTCAGCCTGCACAGAGGAGCTCGGAGCGCGGGGAGAAACTTGAACGAGAGGGAACTTACTCCGTGATCCTCTTCGCCAGCTCAGTGGAGGCTGCCGTGGAGTTGGCCGAGAAGACCCGGTAGCCACTTCTGGCTGCGTTCATCGCCAAAGCGTCATGCAAGCCCCGCGGAGCTCGAAAGAGAGAGAAAACAGAATTATAAGGCAACAACAGCTTCCGTGGCATCCTTTTCTTCCTCTCCGCCACGATCACCGCCCCTCAAAGGGGTGGGGAAGAGGGAGGAGGAGAAGGAGGAGGAGAGCCCTTCAGATACCTATGGTCTTGCTGCTCCGTGCCTGGGGCGGAATGTGAAAAGGGAGGTGGAAAATGTAACTATTAAAACGGAGCAGCAGACGAGGGGGAGAGATGGGGAGGAAGGGAGGGAGCGTTGCCTGCAGAGCAAACCCCAGCCCAAACCCGCCCTCATGAACCGGGCAAGAACACCCCCGCCGCCACAAAACCGGGGAAGGGGGTATCCAGGCAGAGAGGGTCCCTCGGGAAGGCGGGCTGTGGAAGGGGGCACGGGCAGGTGGAAGGGGAAGCCCCGTGCGGCAGCAAGCCGGGGAGGGGTGTACGGGATCCCCAGGAAGCAGGGGGTCCCCGCGCTCCCCTCACCCAGCCAGGCGGGCTCTACCACCGGTCAGACCGCCCTTCGCCTCAGCCACCATCTTCCCGCGGGAGAGACCGCCCCCGCTGCCATCTTAGGTGAGGGCACAGCGGCCTATGCTCCCCCATCGCTGCGGGACAGGGCTGTCAGTGCTGCCCGGGAAGCGCCGATACCTGAGGAGAAGGCGAGAGGGCTGTGAACGCTCCCCGTGCCCAGGGACGGGCCACTCGCCTCCGGTGCTGCTGACAGCGCAGTCACTGCCGCTCCTGCCCGCGGGGAGCGGCGCGGCCTCCACGCGGTGGCTTCACTTGCCCGCGCCCAAGATGGCGGCCTGGCGGAAGCGCGGTGGCGGCGCTCTGGCCTCGCTCTGGCCGCTTTCTGTGCCCGGGGCTGTCCTCAGCTCCCCATGGCGGGGACGGTATCCGTCCGTGCTGGCGGTCAGCCCGCGGGCGGCACCGTCTCCCAAGGGAACACGCACTGTGGGGCTCCCCGAGGTGCTCCGGGCTCCTTGGATGTGAGCGGGAAGTAGGAGAGGTACAGGCAGTGGATGACTTGGGTAAGCACAACACTTGTGCCCCAGCCCGTGTGGCAGAAGGCTGTGCTGACCTTTCCAAACCAGCGAGTGTGCCATACATCGGAGGGAAGGCAAACAGCGGGAACTCCATCACCGGGAAACTTTGTTCACCCTGGAGGGAGAGGCTCTTTCCAGGTACTGCAAAGGTGGCATCTCCTGACAGAAGGAGAAGGAAGTGGGGGGCTGCAGTCAGGACATAGGGATGCAGACAGGACATGGGGGCTGCAGGCAGGGCACGGGAGCTGCAGGCAGGGTGTGGGAGCTGCACAGCTCCATGGCTCAGCAGGGACTCCACTGCTCTGGTGCACGTGTGCGTGACACTGGCAATGCCTCCAGCCACAGCTCCTGTCAGAAACATTCCATGCTTGGCTGGGAGCTGCAGCGTTGCTGTCAGTCCTCAGCTGAACATTCATTAAAGGTTGTCTCTCTCCAGCCCTTGTTAAGATGCAGCATCCTCAATGCAAATGAGATAGAAATGTATTTGTATGCACTGCCCGAGCACCAGGGTGGAAAGTTTCATCTCCCCCCAGCATCTCTCAAAACTTGCTCACAGTCACGTACCTGATGAAGCATTCCAAGCTGCAGGATCCATTTGCTGGGGGGCCCAGATGCCCTCTCATGGGCACCCCAAGCCAGGCTCTCCCTCAGCTGTACCCTTAGATGAGTGTTTAGTGATGGCGGCTACCGCCCTGCACAGTCATTACCAGTGGCACAGCACCCAGCTTCACTTGTCACAAGCCACTGGCTTTGTCCTTCAAAAGGAAGGAGGTGAAGAAGAAAACTGTTTGGGTGGGCACAGGCTATTTCTATGGTGTAGAACCTGGCTGTGTGCTGAGAGCCCTCCTGCTCCCACCATGGGCACCCCAGGGGATGGGAACAGCAGGAACAAACCCTGAGCAGCACCCAGGCAGAGAGCAAGGAGGGACAGACCCCAAGGGCAGGGAGGGGGAGCCAGCACCTCTGCAGGGTGTTCAGCTTCTTCCCAGGCCCGTAGCACAGGGATTTACTGCTGCCCTCCTCCGAAGTGGTTCCTCCTGTCTTGCCAGCGATCAGATGTGCTGGAGCAGGAAGGAAAGGCTCAGTAACCCCTTCCCACCCGCGCCCAGCTCAGCACGGCAGCCCAGTGCTGGTGCTGTGGCCTCTGCTTCACCCTCCAGCTCCATCCTCCTGCTGCCTCCTGGGATGCTCCTAGCCACCCACCTGGGTGGATCCCACAGAGCGCGGTTGATCAGCCCTTGTGGAGCTGAGATTGTGGCTGTTATCACTGTGACAACCAGCTTTGCTCCGGGAAAAGGGAGCCGCTGGTTTCTCTGACAGCCCCACCTGCCTTCACAGCCAGGCTAAGGAGAAAGGAGCCATTGTTTACTTAGGGAGCAAGGAATAACCCAGCTCCTGGTGTTCTCAGAGGCAGCAGAATCCTCCCCCGGAGCACAGCAAGGCCTTACAGTGCTTCATTATTCCATTATCAGAGGGCAGATTAGGAGGGCGGGTCAGGGAGCAGCGCTGGCTTTAGGCAGGTTTAGCTCCTTTGGAAAGGCTTATCCAGGCTCAGCCTCCTTTGCTGCTGTGTTCTGAGCTGAGAGGCTTGAGTAGTGCTCAGGGGAGGGGTGGGCAGGGAGATTATAGACAAGAAATGGTCAATCTGGGAGGTGTCTTTACCAAAAACCAGCTTTATACACTGAATGTCAGGCACCAGGGAGAGGGTTTCTGAGCCCGGCCAAGTCCTGCGTTGCTCCCAGAGAACACCAGCAGCTCGGGGCTGTGGGATTATGTGTGGGGCTGACACAGGATAACCCTTGCAGGCAGCTCCCAAAGAGCAGAACCAGGTTTTGCCCTTTCTCCTTTACCAAATGCCCCCCTGGAGCTGGGCTGGGGTGGCTGGAACCCAGGAGGGAGAGAGGAGCTGTGGGAACCGCTGCAGCAAATCCCTCCTCTGCTTTCCTAGGCCAGAAATGGGATGCTGCGCTGGGATGCTGTGTCCCCCATACGTAACTCTGCCCCAGCCAAGTGATTCGCATTGTAGCTTCTGACTCACCTCCTAAAAATTCCTCTGCTCACATCATGCAGGAAACCACTGCAGGGAAGTGGTGACAACCCTGCAACAACGGCCTGAAACTTGGCTTCCCCCTGCCAACGGGGGAGATCAAACAGCAGTACATTGACCTCCATCACTCTGATGCCAGGAACAGTCATGGGGGTGACTTCATGCTTGAGCCAGTGGTGGTGGTGGGGGGGAGTTATTCCAGACTCAGCAGCTTCTTGTGGGACATCTGGGAGCGTTTCTCCAAGCACAAGGCCTGACCTCAGAAATATCCCTGAGTCAAGCATCAGGAATGAGCTCAGCTGGTTTGAGTGAGCCCCTGTGGTTGTGGGCTGTGCTGAGAGCTTGGCAATGGGGGGTGGCAGCCCCCAGCAGGTCACAAAGCCTGGCTGTGATTTAGGAGCTGCTGCAACCCCGAGCTCCTCAGAGGTTGAGAAACTTCCTAGGTTAAGCCCTGTGTGAGGCTGGGCTTGTGGATGATACCCACTGCTATGGGTCATGGAGCCAGCACTGGGGGTGCAGCCACTTGCCAGAGTTCTGCCCCAAATCAATGACAGACCCAAACCCTGTGTCCTGGCTAATGCACCTCAGGTGGGATGCGATCCTGGTCGCTCTCCCCCACGAGATAGCTCTGTTCCTGTCCCCTCTAGACCCTTGCTGGTCATGCATGGGTCAGCACCAGCATCTCCCTGGGTGGCTGCTCCCCATGAGCCCCAATGGTGAGGAGCTGAGCTGCATTTCCTGGCCTGGGTCTACCCCAAAGTGGCTCCATCCCTGTCCCGGCCGCTGCTGCAGGCACTGCCTGGAACGTTCCCTCTGCTGCAGTGGGTGGCTGTCCCCCTGCCAAGCCCTGCAGCCCTGCCAGCCCCGCTGCAGCACACAGCCACGCTATTTCTGGATCCACCTTGAGACATGTACCTTCAGCAGCGGGAATGATGCTAAAAGAGACAGATCCAGGATGAGTGTATCCCATTCCCATCCCCAGGTGGCTGCAGCAGAGCGGGCAGGGATATGGAGGAGCTGCTGTGTGGCTTGAAGGGAAACACTGCCGTTCAACCTGCTGCAGAGCTGTGTCCTTTGCACGCCTCCTCCAGAGCCTGTCGCTGCTGTGTAGGCAGTAAGAGCCCGGAATCCAGGCTTGTCCTGGCATGGAGAGCCATGCATCAGCATGATGAAGGACTAAGGCAGGGCAAGGAAGCCCCCAGCCTCTGCTTTCTTCCCCCATGACAAGCTGTCTGTGAGCACCAGCTCCTCTAAGCAGCTTGGAACAGGAGGAAGCTGAGGGGATGTTGAATTGCCACATTTAACCCTTGGCTGATGGCACAACTCAAGGCAAACCTCATCTGCTGCTTCTGCTTCAGTTTCCCCCACCACAGGAGCATCCATCACCCTCTGCAGGGGCACGGCGCTTTGGATGTACAAACCTTCTTCCCCAGATGACATTGGTGAGGTCTGGGATACCCCACAGGCCCTTCAGGACAGGCGTTTGCTCTTGAAGAGACACTGGTGGTCTCCATGGTCATGACTGGACTGGACACCCTGCACTGAGCACCCGTCACAGTGGGAGAGGTGGGAGCATTCACCACCCTCTGTCCTCACCGGCTCCATGCTGCATCCCCATCCCGCATTCCGGCACTGCTCTCCCACATACGTGGCCTCTGCAGCGCTGGGAATGGAGCGGATCAGGACAAACCTGACCTGCAGACTGCTGAGCACCCTTCAGGCTGCTGCTTGGGTCAAAGGAGCTTGTTAAAGCTCCTGTAATTAAGATAGGCCCAGATGACTGTTTATCAGCACTGAGGGCAAAGGAAGTGATCCCACTTCATATGAGACCGCATCTGGAGGCAAGCAAGTGGTGTCCACATGAGATGGAACTGAATCAATGAGTGGCTGTTGGAAGCAGAGCAGAGGGACCCATGTGGGGCTGGTGGAGGGCACTGGGGTGTCTGTGGTACAAGGCATCCACCCAGGGTGGCACAGCACCGGGATGGGCTCATGTGGAGTACCCATAGACCAGCACTGAGATGGAAAATCTCATCATGGAGGTTAAGTTTGTGCCAGTCCCGTTCTCCATGTGAGGAAAACCTGGCTGCAGCCCCCTCATTCCCTGCGTCCCCACCATGGGCAGCACTGCCCTAAACCTTCCTATGGCACTGCCGGCTTCAACAGTTCACCGGGAAACCATTCTCAGCCCGTTTCCCAGCTCGCAGCAGAGCCCGGCTGGGCATTTCACTTCTGTTTAAAGCTCAGGCAGGGGAAGGGGATCACTGTGGCATGGGCCCATGGATGGATGTGGTGTGGTGAGGACAGAGCCTGAAGCCCCCATTGCCCTGTGCACCTGTAAGTAGCAGTGTGACAGCTCTGCTCCCACATCCTCTCACTGTGTCTTCCTGAGCGGAAATCAGGAGCACGTTAGTCACCTAGAAGGGAGAGGGGCAGGTCAGGACGCTGCACACGCAGCAACCAGCTATTTCCTCCCATGACACCTTGCCAGGGCCTTGGGGCTGTTTACACTCGACTGTGCCCAAACCTCACCTCAAATCAGCTGTAGACACCGCAGTGCCCCAGCTGAAAGCATCCACCAGCAGAAGGCTGGGAGCAGGGTTTGTCCCACCTGCCTTCCAAGCGTCTCTTTGAACACACAGCACCCAGGAAGTCTTTCTGGAAAGCACAGTGTTCCAAATCATGGCATCTCAGCTCTGTTTAGGTCACAAGCAAGACTTGACTGTGTCATCCCGTGCCCTCCCTGCAGTTTTTGGCCAGTTCCAGCAGGATTAAGCAGGGCTGAGGGCTCGCTGCTAATTAAACTGCTGAGTGTGAGGAGCAATGCCTCCTGAGGTGTAAGCTCAAGGGTCTCAGGCTGCTGCCAACTCAGCAGCACATGGTGTGTGAAACCACCATGAGCACAGCCACAAAGCATGGGGGTGAGGAGGGAGTGAGGAAAGCCATGAGGAGGTGGAGGGAGGGACTGGGGCACCCCTCTGCCTTCCTTACCATTCCCATGGCCTTGTCCGAGTGCCTGTCACCCGCTTCCCTGTGCAGAGGCTCAGCTCTGCTTCGCTGAGGGCCTCCTGCAAGCAAAGCACCAGCTGGAGCATGTGGAGCCGAGCTACATCCAGGGGGAAGGGGTTGGCAACAAAAAGAATCCATTATTGAGCTGGGCCAGACCCCCCCGGAGCCCGGCAGCCCCTCGGGAGGGTGAGGTCAGTCCTGTCACCACCAAAAGCTGCTGTCAGTGAGTTTTGCTGGCACGGAGTGGGGCCCAGCCTTGCAGCACCATCCAGGCAGGCCCCTGGGCTCTGTCCCCAGCGCTCTGTGCCTGCAGTGGGTTCACAGCGCAGCCCACGGCCGTCCACGGCGCCCATGGCACCCTCCGACCCTCACGGATACCTGATAGCAATTCACCAGTGTCATCATCCCCCTCCATCCTCCCTGCCGGAGATGAGCCCGCCGCTGTTCTGCTGTCCTCCACTCTGCCTTGATTTCCCCACTCTGCTCCTCTCACTCTGCCCCGGCTGGAGAGATGCTGCTAAACACTCTTCAGGCGGCGCGCGGTCGAGAGACCGGGACAGGGCCCCTGCCGCGGCGTTCGGTGTGGTGCTGGGCACGATCTGCTGCTCTCGCGGCGGAGAACCGCATGGTCGGTGCCACGCCAGCCCCGGCAGCACCATACCGGACACCCGGCGCAGGGCAGAGCCTCGGCGGCATCGCTTTGCCTTCGCATATCCCCCGTTCCAGCCGCACGTTCCGGTGACACCTCCCCGCTGCCCGGGGCGGCCCTCGGGGATGCTGAGGCACACGGGCAGGGGTGCGCGGAGGCCGGGGCAGCGCCGGGGCCGGCCCCGCCGTCGGGAGGAGCGGTGCAGGGGGTGGGTTACACTTTATGAATGGGGCCGCCCC